>JAQIWH010000793.1:0-40361 GCA_034695005.1 Cryptops parisi | reverse complement strand
TTTTTCAACAATGACATTTTTACATCAAAGTGTCTCTCAGTACTGTTTCTAGCTTGTTAATTTTTACCATTTCCTGGATTATCTAGACAATGGCAGAATAATAATATAGAAACCACCTTGTTGCTCAGCCTGATACTCTATGGAGTTTCTCACCAGTAAAATGGTCTCCTGAACAAGTTTTGAAATGTGACTTATCATTATATTGCTCAAAACCCTTCAATCGATGGACAAAAACTTGCGAACTCGTGGGACTCGCTGATTACAACTTCTGGAAAAATGAGTTGGATAAGCCATGGTTTCACATTCGGATAGCTTTCATGAGAATGGTGAAAAAAAAAGAGTTGATGGGTATCGAATTCCAAAAAACGACACATTCTTGTAAGTGAAAGGTGACGTAAAAAAAGATGAACGTGTTATGCAAGTAGGTTATCGACAAGACATGTGACTACTGAGTGGAAGTTGCCAGCGACCTAGACGCTTGTGTCGCGGTTTACAAAGATGATGTTAAGTGAAGTGGAGCTTTACGTGGCTTTTCTTCTGCTTGTTGCTCCTAAACTGTAACGAGAAGTTCCAGCTTGACAAGTGCCAACATGACGTGACAACGTTGGTGATGGCGGCGCGTGCTTAAGTGCGTGAATTCCTGCGGCGTCCTGATTGCGTTGGCTGTCGTCGTCATTAGTCTGCTAGCTGATGAAGGTGCTGCTGGTGTAGACTCGTAGAAGCAACCCAACGTCTCGCTTGGCTTAAGGTTAAGTAACGTGTGTTACACACTCATCAAAATTTGACTTCGATGCCAATCGATACGACAACTTGCTCTTGTGTTTTGCTCGCATTTCTCGTTTGTCGACTTTGGCTCGTTATTCGGCGCCAGCCAAGTTGACCAAACTCGTTTAGGAGCTAAAACTTTGCTAACAGATTCGCTCAGCCGAACGAACGTCATTCATCTAATATCGCCTTGTCACGAATGAATGAACGTTGGCGTTTGTGTAGATGTTAATTCTCAAATTTAGGTAGTTTACCGGCAAGGAACGAGTTCATCAACGTAATAACAAAGATATTGATTGAAAGTAATTATATAGCAGTTTCTTCTTCTGACATTTTCGATGATCGACTGAAACTTTGAAAATTACCATCTCAAACCAAGTTAACTAAAGAGATTAATAACCGTAAGCTCACGCGTTAGCAGAACATCGCTTTATATAACTAAACGTTACACAACAAAATGTTAGACATTTAAATGTACAATGTAGCTAACTCTAGTGGTGTGCTTTGGAAGGAAAAATATTTTTGCGGAAAATTTTCGGAATAATGGAAAAATTTGATTGAAATACAGTTTTTTTTACTGCAAAGTGTTTTTTACCACTTCAGATGGAAACCAAGCATTTTACAGCACGTTGGTTTAATGTCATTTTACAGCATTTTACGGCATTTTACAGCCCTGATGGCAATTGCTGGAGTATGAATTTCCATAAAACTTTATTTAGTTAACAAGTTCTCCTTTTTTTGTCCTTGTCTGCTGTGTAGAAGTATTGGCTAGCGCAAAATAACCTGAACCATTTATTTGATATATAATTTCTGAACAACATGGAATTAAGAAACCGAGTAAATGGAAAATGGAAGCTTTATTCGTAGTTGAATTTTTTCAAATTTAATGTGAAAAGTAATATCAGTTAAATATCCACCACCTTCTTGTTCGAAAAAATGTGCACTTTTGATGGGATTTTTCATTTTAATTTCCAGAATTTCAGGAGACATTCAGGCTAAATCGTTCTGGATGATCTTTATGGTTTAAATTTTATTGACATGCACTTTATCCTTTAGGTAAACCAAAGAAAAAAGTCTGGGCCAAAAACCAGTCAAAATAATACGTTCCAAGAAGCATAGATAATTCATTTATTACATTTTGCTCCAAAGTTACACAGAAAATAAACAGTTCAACTTATTTTGCGCTACCTTATATTTCCATTTTTCATACTTTTTTTGGGTTTACCCACACTGGATTTAAAAAACCGGTAGAGAATATGTAAAAAGCAAAAGTGTTCAAAAGTTGTTCAGGAGACAGAAGGGTTTCTTGAACTGAAAAAAGTGGCAGAAGGACAAAACAGAAACTGAAAACCTTCAAAAAGGAAGAAAAAAGCCAAAAAATAGTCAGTCAAACATCGGGAAAAAATTAAACCAAATTCTTTGGAAGTTATAATCATGTTTAATTAATTTACCTGCCTTAACTGAATTTTTCCTGTTTTGGAAAAATTTCAAATAGCAAAGAAAAATTTTCTATTTTTAAGAAAAATTTCAAAAAAATTTCTGGAACATTTTCCGGCCCCATCACTAGCTAACTCTAAGTGGATTGTCACTGATACAATACCTTGACGTTACAATTGTTGAATAACTGCTATTGGAGTTCTAATTACTAAATGTCGTGCTTTGCAATTTTATTTCTCGAGAACGAATTGAGCTTGAAACGGAAAGCTAGTGAATATTGCACATGTCGCATTGAAGTCGGCTGTTTCTTGGGATGTCCTCATTTTCTACGCCAGAGTGGATTCGTATGTGTATGCCCCAGAGATGAGGTCAAGAAGGCAATTTAAATTAGCTGACATTTCCGAGCCAGCCAGTTGGAACAACTTCACTCGTGTCGCCGAACTGACGCAAAGGAAATGAATTTTACAACTCCGAATCGCTTATCCTCCCTTCGAATCACTGAGGAATAGTTACAAGTTGATGATACGTATTTATCTATCTTACTTTTGCATGGGCTAAATTAAATTTTTATCTTAAGTGCATATGCTCAGCAAACAGGTTTTACAATTTTAAACACAGTGCTGTCTTTAACTTAGTTGTTTTAGTACCGTACCGTTATATAAAGTGATTCAGGGTTAACATTTCGAATTTTTCAGAGGTGATAGAGGGGAAACATCTTTTGATAATAAGCTATAGTCCGGAAATACTTTCGTAACAAGATACAATTAAGTTACGGAAATAAAAATGTCATATACTCTCAACGTGGAATGTAGCATGTTTGGGTTATTTCTAGCAACGTATAATGATTTGTCACAACAATCGGAACAATGTACGGTACAGTCATACCTCGTTTCACGTTGTTTCGACTTTACTTTGGTTGTTTTTTTTTTGGTTAATACAGTGCACGTACTGAACCACATGGGAATAAATAAAACTCCGACTAACATCAGTTATGTCAGTCAGTATAAATTTTTCAAATGAATGTAAAAATGTTTGAAGTACCGGACGACTTATTGCATTCTTATGTGGTAATGCTATTATAGCGACGTTATAGGGGTATTTATAGTGTTTTATAGGAGTTCAGGTTGTTTTTATATAGTCTATTCCACATAAGTCGCGGCATTACTATATTACCGAGACGTCATAAAAATTTCGTAGTTTTGTTGTACATCATTACAAAAGTATTTCCGGACTATAACTTATTATTAAAAGATGTTTCATTACATGCCCTCTAATACCGCTGGAAGTTAGGTTAAAATTACACTAAATCGCTCTGTATAATTACTAATTAATTAAGTTAGTGTAGAAGTTGCTTACTTTATAGAGTAATGTTTACTGCACTTGTAGTTTTTATTACAAATTATAAAAATGGCAAAATTGACGCATCGCGGACAGCTTCTACTTCAATGAACTGAATCGATAATTTCCAAATCTGGGTTTTGAGTTGATAGCTTCGAGGTGCAGGGTACGAATTTTCAATAATTTATCGGGAATGAATTTTTTTTCCACCCATCTCCAACTTTTCTTTCGTTCGTTCTTTCTTTCTTTCTTTCTTTCTTTATTTTTTTTCCGTGATAGCATAAATCCATTGGTAACTAACTTCTTAAGCCTGTTTACGCAAACGAGACGAAAGAGTAAATAGCATTGGCTCGGATTGAGTATTTTAAAACCAGCCCGGGTCCGAAGAATTCGGATGGAAGAAAATCGATTAACATTTCGAATTTCCTGCTTGGGGAAAATTTTTGCAAGATGTACCTGAAGTGAGACGAGGGAGAAAGCAATTTGCAGTTTCTATTCCATGAATTTTTCGAAAGGTGCATTGCCGAAGGAAAAAAAAATTGAGTGTGGAATAAAAATAAATATATATAAAAAAAAGAAAGACTTGTGATCTGGTAATCTTAATGCGAGCGATTTTCTAGGTTGACATTTGCAAACGAAATAAAGGGAAAAAGTTACGAAGCAATAAGAATGTTATTATTATTTTATTTTATTTTTTACCTTTTCGTATTGTATCAGTAACGTTGGTGGAACAGCAAAGGAAGTATAATATCAACTTTTTTCTCTATTGCTTCACCGTGCATGGATAATAATGTGGATGTTGAGCAGTTTAGATTGATAGCGAGCCATTCCCTTCATCTTTTGAGGATAAGAAATTGAAGTTTTTCTTCAAATGTTTACACTAGATAATGATTTTCTATTCCCTTCTTCGGAAGAGTCGAAGAGAACAAAAATGAGAATACTCGAGATAAATTTAGTAAGGAAGAGAAAGGCAATGACAATTTTTTTCTTCTGCTTCTTCTTCTTGTTCGGTTTTTTTTTCTCCACTTTAAGTTTTTTTGGCCGTTTGCCATTGGGTAATAAACGTTGGTTTGCACAAGCGGAATTATTGTCGGCGGATTTAGCCGATTGCATTATCATACAAATGGCACGCTGCTTCGTTCTCAACTTGCCAATCAGGAAACAAAATGGACTTCAATTCTTACTATCGCTTAAGGTCACCACCTTCTGCACACGAGGTTAACAGCTACACAAATTTGGCTATTTTTATTGGGTTTCTATTGCTTTCATTTTGTTTAGTAGAAATTTTAAATTGTTGGTTTTGATTTCTCTGACGCTACAACTCTAATGGCCTTTGAGTTATCATTTTGAAATCTGAAATTTGAATCACGTAGATAAATTATACGTGCTGTATAGGTAAGTTATGGACGTTTCATTGAGTGTTTGTGTAATGTGAATTGTCAAGCACAAAATTCTGATTTTTTGTATAGTCTAAAACGTTATAGTAAGAAAATGATTTTATAACGGTACCCTATACAGTAAATCGCTTTAATTTTTTTTGTTGAGTTTGTTAGTTTATGAATTTGTGAGTCCGTTAGTTTGTGCGTAAGTGAGCCGAGAAATTAACGTATACTGCCATCTATAGGTGTTTTTTTGATAATATACTGTGTAGTCCAATGTAACAAAAATTGCACAAAAATTGCAGAAATCGAATTGCTCAAAACTCGCATAAATCGAATATTACATCACTTAAAAATCGCAGTAATCTAGATTCACATAATACAAAACTATATGTAAAAATTATTCTTAAAAAGCATTTGTAATGTATTTGTTCACAGTGAACCGTCATTTGTGAGTTTAGTTACGAGGTTATTAATTTGCACTGAAATAATTTTAAAGTCGAGTTTACATTTTCGACCCATTGATTACCCATTGAATTTTTACATTTGAAAGCTTTTTCCACAATCACAACTCACAGTCATATAAAAAAAGAAGAATTATATTTATATAATTATAAAAGCGATATCAAAAAATAAAATTAAAAAACAACAGGCACACGTAAAAATTATTTTTAATGAAATATTAAAAATAAAAATTAGAGTTTTTATGCTCAACTCGTAGCTATTTAAACCGATTTTTCACGGTTAGTATGAAATAAAAAGAAATAACAATAAATCCAATCTCCTCGAGCGTTGATTAAAACGAGCTTCAACAAACTTATCTACAATACATCGCCCATTTCTAAAAATCTAATTAATCGGAATTCCCAACTTGCTTGTACTTTTGTAAGAAACATTCTTTTTGTTTTCGGCGTCATCAATCATGACCGCCATATTTACTTTTTTCTTCTTCTCTTTTCTCTTCAATTCACGATGTACCGGTATCCTATAAGACGATTTCTTCTTTCTTGATTATTCCTCGAGGCATTCGTCGGTAAGATTTCGTGAATGGCGAAGTTGAGTCGTAAATAGATGTGTCGGTGAAGCGAAAGAAAAGCCGCTCAAAAGCAATAAATCCCTTCGTCTAGTACCACCTCGGTACTAGAACTACCTCCCTTTGCTACCACCGTTGGTTTTTTTTTTTAATACATATTTCCTCCCACCGACCGAAATTTGTTGCGTGCCAACTTGCGGATTTAATTATTGTTGGGTGCAACAGAAATCCCAACAGAATGACTTTTGAATGATGGAAACGCTTGTGGAGGAAATGTAACAAAAAAATGTGGTAAAAAAAAAATTATTCGCTTAAGTTATCATGGGTCATTTTCTGGCAATTTCGTTATTTGGTAAAAAAAAAAAAAAAAAATAAAATAAAGAGAGATTGAATGAAAAAATAGTTGATAAGAGAGAAAAAAGGTTTTTGTGGCACTTTGTAATATGCCAGTCGCTTGTATCGCGGAGCGAACACAAGAAACGGAGACGGGCAAGTTGAATATTTTTATTTTTTGTTTTCTCTCGCATATTTCGATTTTATGTTTTTCTTTTCGAAAAAGTAGAAAACCGCGTGCATTCTTGCATGCATTTTTCTTCGCTCAATCTCGAAGCCACGCCACCGCAGAATGCCGCTGCTGTCGCGTATTTTTCGCAGAAAGCTACGGTGCTCAATGATCCCTTTTCTGAGCGACAGGTAAATTTAAATTAAATTCGCAATTCTTCAGCAGCAGCAAAGTCGAAGAGCTGTTCAGCCCTTAGAGGGTTATTTTTTCTTTCTTTAGCCTCATTCTTTTCACCTTCACTCGCGAGAAAGCCTACACTCGGTCGGGTAGGGTGGGGGGTGGCTGTCAGGAGAAAGGAGATTTTGGGAGCTGGTGCAGTCACCGTTCTTGACCAGTTGACTTCATCTCTTGACGTGAAAGAGATTGATCACCAAACTGAGGAGACGATGGTTGGTTTCCAGCACAACGCAGGTGTTAGGCAGCGCAGCATCCATTCAACTGGACCGTTGCGAGACGACGTGGTGGGTTCTTCGATGGAACAACGCGAATTGTAACTCTTTTTTTTTATATACAGATATAAGAAGTATTTTTCTTCTTTAAATTTTAGTTTTAACTCAAGCGTGCTAGTGTCGCTACTGAACCCCGAATGTATGAGGTGATGCAGCTGGAAAGTTATATCAGTGTCACTTGCCACCAGCTGTAACAGTTTTCAACTCGTATCGGTTGCCCGGTGTCGTTTTGATTCCGGAAAATTGCAGCGGTTTTTATTTTATATATATATTATGTTCTTTTTAAACGCGTAAGGTAAAAATAAGTAAAAATTAGAGGTAACTTGATTTAAATTCTATTGAAACGTGTTTCATTAAAATGCGCTGTTGACACCCGAGGGTTCATTTTTTTTTCTCGCTTGAATCTTTTAAAATTGGGAATTGATAGAAATATAGCATTTTGACATGTTAATATAAAAATTGGCTCGTTTTCATATAAAGTTTAAAAACATGCCTTACTAGCAAAAAGTCTCATAAACCGAATTTGACAGTTGACAAAATAATTATAACACAATGCCTATTTATGAGCTGAATTTAGGAAAATATGACAGGAAAAATGATACGGGGAAAAAATGGCACAAGTGAAAAAGTAGGAAAAATATGGCACGACTGAAATCAAATAGCAATTGCAATATTTTGACATAGTTTTATTTTATTAGAATTATCAAATTTTGAACTGACAAGACTTTCGTTATGTGCACTAACCAACTACAACAAACTTTTCACAAATATTTCACAAAAAAAAGTCTTATGTTTTTCACATGTATTAGTATATTAAATATTATAGTTTTTAAAATTCTACTTAGTTCATTAGACTCATTTGTAATTAAATGTATTTTATCTTAGGTGCAAAAACAATAATATTATACAACTAGTAGTATGCCTATCAAATAATACTATTCCAGTATTCCAGATTCTAATGCATACTGTTTTTAAATCATAGTGCTCTAACACTAACAGTGTTGCATTGTTGAATTATGGTTTTAATGTATCTCCTTGTTTATTAATTTTTGTGTACAATTGTTACATGAACCCGTGCATGTTGGTTTGGCAACGTACATAACTTTATACTGTATACAGGGGGGAGACATACGTAGCAGTTGGAAGACATGGTTCTTTACAACCTTGTTTCTTAATAACATGAAAACAAAAATAATTAAAATAAAACAGTATACAACACCATGTTCACCTTCTATGAAAGATATTTTCCCATGCGTGTTTGTACATGTAGGTGGCGTGCTTTTCTTATCTGTGTGCTCGGTTTTACTCTATATACCACCCACCGTTCTCTTCTGAGGAATCACCGTTTGTAATAATTAAGCATTTCTACGTCACGCACGCTGCCAAAAAGTACACAAACAAATGGAAAAATAACTTAGACAAACGTTGAACATGTTGTTGTAATCTGTTTTATTTTACGCGTTATTAAGAAACGAAATTGTAAAGAACCAAATCTTCCAACTGTTAATTTATTTGTGCCCCCCCCCCTCTTTCTTTATACTGAGCTGTTCTGCATTGTTGTAATCTAAATGTTCGCATCGTTATAATAAGTCACTGGGGTTCACCATAACCACGTCAGTGTACACAAAAAGCGTTTCAAACAGATAAATACACACAGATATGGGTGATTATACAAGGTGGATACAAATTGTTGAGCGCATATCAATGATGAATTGCAATTGAATCAAAGAACTTTTCCAACTTTTTTATTCGTATATAATTTCATAGAGCAGCTCAAACAGATTTTTCATACTGTTGATTCTGTGACTAGTTGTCCATAGTGCATTGCGTCACCATCCGAAAAAATCCATTTAGTATTGAAACAATCATGCCGGAAATGCTGAGTAAATCATTGTGAAAACTGAATATCTACATTGGTAATACATTGGAATACTCATTAAATTGTTTTAAACATATATACGATTATATAATGAGTTGTTTCAATATTTTTATGCATGTCAAAAAGTGTTTGAGTTGCTCTATGATATGATAAAACAGTTGGATAACGTCTTTGATTAAATTACTATTTATCACTGAAATGCTCTCAACAATTGAAGTGCTTATTTTCAAAACCTCTTAACTCCAATTTAAATCATATTTGAGCTAAGAAGCTCTGAAAACTATATGTGCATCGTTTCATCACCAAACGTATTATTTTCATGATTCAAACGCATTATTTCCTACTGAAGAGCACTCTCAAAAACTGCTATTTGCAAAGTGTTTTTAAAATGAAAAACAAAACAAAACAGTTTTCTGAACAATTGTATTTCCAAGACTTAAAGACGTTTTGGAAATAAGCTTTTCAATTTGTAACTACTTTGTATCCTCTATATATATAATAGTTTTTCAGCTCCTTACTGTGTGTGTGAACATAACGGACTTTGTTGTTAGTAACGAGTAACTGAGTAATAATAGAAACACAACGATAAGAATTACAACCGTTCTAACTCCCGTCATTATTGACGGGCATGCAGTTAGTATAGTAATAAATATTCAGCTAGTCGCCGTGTTAACTATGTATTGTAACTATAATATTGTTATCTTTTTTATACAATTGAGCTGATTGCTACTAACGGTGATTCGCCCTCAACATGATGACAAATTATCGTCATTAAAATTGTAGTAAGATCCTTTATAAAATATTTAATTTCCGCGGTGGTTGAACACAACTACTTTAAAAACATTTCATTAGAAAAATCGATAAGAAACCACCATTGTTTCTCTTAATAATTAAAATCGGCGACCTTTTTTTCGTCTTTCCCCTCTCGACGTTTGTTTGGAACGCACGCTCCTGAAATTTTTACGAGTGGAATTTTCTCCAACATGGTTAACATTTTTTGTCGTTTCTCATCGAAAAAGATCAACTTTTGGCAATACACTTTCTTTTCACCACAATTAAAGTGTTAGATAAGCCTTGGGTGATGAATCGCGATACTTTTTAGTTGTGTGAAATAAATCTCGGTAAATGTACTTTTTTTTTTGCTTATTTATTTTAGTTGTGTTTTATTGAGGAAGGGTGCCTACACCTTAGGGAACTGAGTGTGTGTGTGTAGAAGAATAAAGGGAGCATTTCATCAAGCTACTTGGATGTATTAATTCCAGTCAGTCTCGAAAGAATCACGTCGACGTGGATGGAATAGCTAAGAAGATTCGTCAGTAAATTTCGCTAGAGAATAAGGTGTAAATTAAAAATGGCGAGAGCTTTAAGTAGAATGACACCGGAATGCATGATGAAGGCACGGTTTCTCATAGTTGGAAGTAAAAGAGAACTGCTTTTGTAATTGGGGCTGCTGCAAGAAAATGAACCTGTACTCGAGCGGAAGAACAACAACGACGACGACACTGTTTACCACAGGCTATTTTTCGTATTGCCTTTCTCACAAGAACTCGACTCATGACTACTAATTAGATGCCTTGCTATTTCTTGGGGGCTCTTCGAGTTAACTAGTTGACGGTTTTTTTTATTTATTTATTTTTATTCGGAAAAAGTAATAAGTCGCTGGGGATGAAATGGTATTAAAATTATGGCGTATTTAATTTTTTTTAATGAATTTTTAGAAATACTTTTTTGTTTTAAAAAAACTGTGAAAATCGATACAGTTTTGTTTTAATTTAAAGTAAACCTCGTTGATTATTTACATTAAACCACTGTTTGGCAAAGTTTCTTTTTTTATACATACTATACTTTTTTTTATTTTAATTGCTTTTTTCTTCATTGAAATAGCATATTCTAATTATTTTTACCGTAACTAATTTTCTACTTGGTAGGTGGAACTTGTGATGATTTTTACTTTTAAAAATTATTTTTTTTATAATATTTGTTTTAATTAGTTTTGCTTTTAATTTTTAATCAATGTAATTTTTGTAGTATTTACTTTCCTGAGTTTCCATTACTTTTTTTTTTAAATGTAAACTTTGTTGGCTGCTTTATCTTATATGTTCTGGTGTTATTTTAATCTTACATTTTCCTTTAAATTTGTTTTTCATTAATACACTATTTTGAAATTAACGTGTGATAATTTTTTTTTTGTTATCAAACGCAATTTTGCTTTAATTTTGAAACATCTTGAAACTCATCTTAAAAAATCTCAATTTGAAAAGAAAAAAGCGTGATCTTGACGTGTTGACAACAACTAGTACACACATTCAGGAAATTTTGACATAACTAGTAGTTCAGTGAACAGCAAATCTCACTCCGATAAAAAAAAGTTTAAAATTAATTTTAAAAAATGAAAAAAAACAACAATTAATTAATGCAATTGCAACCAAAATTTAATGAATTTTGTGTAAAGCCCTTCTGAATGACTTGTGCAAGTTTGAAGTAAATCCATTGAACCGTTCGCAAGTTACCGCATCACATAAACATAGAAACACAAAAATGCCATTTCGTCCCACTTCTCAAAACATGGACCTCTCTTTGTTCAGTTAATTATGTTTGACTGATTGAAATTACCTATACTGGCTACTTAATGATTGCAATAATAAGTAGTATCATAGTAGTGTAATGTGTCATAGTGTTATTCACACGCTTACAAGAAATAAACATCTACTATTAGCTAATTTTCTTTGTATGTGTGTATGTACACTTTTAATGACGGGGTTTATCATAACATGAGTAAACAATGAAACCTATAAGATTAATTACAACATGATAAAGTTTAACCCATTTTACTAAACTGTATAAAATAAAGGCCTACACCATAACTTTGTGCTTTATCATATCAACATGAATCGAACAAGGGGTTCAGCGTATAACGTGAATGTAAATAAATGTGAGTAAAAACAAGATTCCCACTCAGAGTACATCAGAATGTTTTAGAAATTCGTTTCATTATTATTGCCGGTTTAATTTCCAAACCCATCATTTATGTTTGACGGGCATAGAGCTAGTAGAAGAAATAAAATGACTCAGTTTACTTAATTCGACAATATTGGGTTTCTTGCGGGTTTTTTTTTTTTAGAACATCCCATTTCGCAATTTGTATTTTCTTGGTTTCTGCGATTGTGTGTTCATAAAAACGTGTATTGGATCGATAAGTGATTTTGTCATCTCACTTCTAATGTCTACCAGGAATCTATCATAGGCAGGCAGCAGGCGGGCAAAGAAGTCGTTTGGGTGTTTAGTTCATCTTCATTCTTCTCTGCTCTTGGTCTTTTCTTTCGCCACGTTTCTTTTAGTTTCACTGCTAAGCCGCCTCGAGTCGTAAAAGCAAATAATCTTCCATTTCTCGAGGGGCCTGTGCTTGGGAGCAGCGGGACGGCGTTCCTGATTGTTTCAAATATATCATTATGGCGAGAGGATCATTAATTTTTGGCACGTGCCGCTGCAAATAGGTCTCCGCGGGACGGAAGTCTCGCGAGGTGCGCGGGCGTAGCCTTCATTTGTAAACGCAGGTGTCAAAGGTAGAGTCGTTCGTCTTATCTTTTTGGCCATAGAGTAGAAGAAGAAGAGGAGAAGTGAAGAATGGGGGAGGGAGGAACACTGGGAGAAGAAGAAGAAAGAAGAGTCAGAGATAGAGAATGAGACAGAAGTGGGAAGAGAAAGTGGCACAGGCGAGAGATAGACTGCATAGTAGACAACTTGGGCTCACTTTACCTGCTTCGGGTGACGACGACGTTGGGATGAGGATGACTCTATCCGGTCATTTGGACGGTCACTCACCGTGATAAGTTCAACGAGCATCTTGGCAGATATTCTCTTCCCCCCTTCCTTTCCATCGGTCGTAACCTCGAGCCAAGTCGAGGATAACATCGTTGCTGGACCAAGTCGAAAGTCGGAGACAAGTGTTGACGTTGGATTAAGTTGATAGGAAGTTACATTTTCAAGTTGCACTTTTGTGTCATACACTCCACTTCTTAGGCGATAATTAGAGTCTGTTGCGAACTTTTTCAAAGCGGCTTAATTCGATTAGGTTTCAAAGTTCACGTCAAATAACAGAATTATGCCGTCGTCGTAATTCATCGTTCCGAAGTTGTAAATTGCACCTTCAACCGACGAATGGTCAACATATTTGATATTTAAACTTTATATTTGATTTTAAAAATATTTTAATGTTTAATATATTTTTATTATTATTATTAATTTATTAATTATTATTATTTTAGCTAAGTTACTGATTCCAAATTTTTTATTTATTTTTGAACGCAGAGTTAAGTTATTATTAAACAAACACAAAATCATTACATAAACATTAATAAGAAATATATTGCGTTGAACTTTATAATGTCACATCTAATTCTCTAGGTCTTTAATCACTCAATGCCTGTGTTTATTTTGTAGTTTGTCAATTTCTGCTTTACTACAAATGAAGCAGACATCTAATTTAGTCCCGTCGAGAGCAATCACTTGGTTAAGTAATCACGAGCTTGTGAGTTTTTTTTTCAATAATTTTTCAGTCTCTTTTCTTCTTTTCCGACATTAGTTTTTGCTACTTTGATGTTGCTTTTTTTTTTCATTCATCTCGTGCTCTTTAATTTGACGTAAGCCAAAATAAAGATAAAAATAGCTACATCAACCGAATGATAGAATTACTATTTAAAAATTGATCCGAGGTTAATAGTTTATTTAATCTACTGAAAAAAAACAACCTTTGACGTTCAATTTCTTAATGAGACTATTAAACAGTAAGTAAACTGCAATTACTGTGATGTACTTGTATTCACGTGATATTTGATGATGGAATTGTATTTTAGAGTATTTTTATTGTTCGTGGATAAAAGGGTTTTTCCTTTGTTTTTCAATAAGAACTCAGCAAGTTCTTATTTTCCTCTTTTGTACTTGGAGAAAAAAAAAACTACATCATTTATTCGTGGTGTGAAATGTTTCCAACGTTGTATAACAAAGTGGCGTGAAAAGACAAGTTGAGTGGTGTTCACGTCAACGTTAGTATTCACAGTTGTAGTTGATCATTTCCAATGAGTTGCATCTGAGATTAGGACTTGCACCATGGAGAGGAAAAGGCTGAGCTACTGCTACTGCACAACTCGAGACAAGGTAATCTTGTTATCTTATTACCGTTGGATTTGTAGAGCGAGGGTGGGGGGATAGCTGCCTGTCGTCCTGGAGGATAATTCCCACGCTGTTGGCTCGAAAGGTCACTGGCTTTACTTGTGTAGGAAGGCCCTCGACGAAGGGATAAAGGCTAATGCTTCGAGCCTGTTGGTGTTAGATTCCATTCCCTTTCGAAATCTGGAAACAAGAAAATACCATTATAGAACACACACAAAAAAACGAAACATCAAGCACTCTTGGAAGCTTGTGCATACGTTACGAACGTAGACGTCAAAGGCGTGTCGTACTGTTGTTAGAAATAAGTAAATTTTCACTTTTGTTTACAATAGAGTTTAGTGTTGGTGGGAATAAGCAGGGGGGTATTTTGTTTTTCAAAAGACAAGTTTCGTCTAACTTTCTAGGGATTTTGTGAGTAGAAGAAACGAAAAAATCATTAATTACGTGGGTGGTGGATTTGGTGGAACGATCCTCGTGGCGTGCTTCGTAGTAGGTTACCCATTGCCGTTTTGCGATAATAGCTAGGGGGAGAAAGTTTGAGTATGCCATTGCCAAATCAAATTCAGCAAGCGCTGTTTAACAAACAATGAACACTGCAAGTTGATTATCTGAAGATGAACTCAAGGAGCACGGAAGAAAAAAAAATTCATTAAAGAAAATTACCGAGGTCCTCGAATTGAAGGCTAATTGCCTCGTTATGAGCAGTCCGATAAGATGGAACCGCCGCTAATAGGCGGATCGATGAGTCCCTCTGCTGTATGGATTATCATTCACGGAGAAAAATTAATGATGAGCCACCAGATAATGCAGGACGAGAAGTTCAATTATAATGCTAGGCTAATTACGAAAACTGACATTATCCTTCTCAGGCTTATCCAGACGTGTAATCAGCACGGAGTGTTTTATGTAGAACCAGCAGCACAGACTTATCTGGAATTCAAATTTTCTTGTGGCTTTTTTTTTCTATTTATTTTTTTTCTTCTTCATTTCTCGGTAGTGCGACAACGAAGAGTTGAAACCAGTAGAATTTTTGTCGGAGAGAGGAGGGAGGGAAATTAAAACTATTTTTAGAAAGTGACTTGAAGTTGGGCAAATTACGGCGCTGTTACAACAAATTTATGTGGTCTTGTTAATTTGAATGCACTTAACCAGAGTACGCCAAGGTTACGACGTCGTAAACACCTCGGAGCTTCACGAGTACTAAATGCGCTAATGTAAATTCGACCATCATCCACGCAACGTTGATTTCTCCACCAGCGTTTTCCCTATGCAAATGCTAAGAATGATGTGCCCCCCCCCCCTCTCGTTTTGTGGTTACGGTTCTACTTGTTGTGGAAATGTTTGCTATTCAGGAAAGCAAGAAAAAAGTAGTAAACCTATTCGAATTGCTTGTTGGCTTTTTCATGAAAAAGGGGGAAAAAAAAAGCTTTCCTCAATCTCTCGAGTGCTGTAGGACGTTGAAAACAACGGAAATTTCAAAACCACCGTATACAGTGGTTGAGTCGACTCGTTGCTCGTCTTAGGTTTAGTGAAAACAAAGATACGACCAACTAGATTCGAGAAATGCGAGTAAAATTGTCGCGTTTCTCCGTGTACCATTCCTTTGAGTTTTTCTCTTTAAGCTTCTTCTTTTTTATTTAATTTTATTTTGCTGCCACGGGTAGTCGTCCTTTTTCTTCAAAGTTATAAAATGGGTGAAATTCGATTACTGAATGATTTGAGGTAAAGCACTAATGGTGCAGATGGGCCAGGTGTGAGTTCTGGAAACTCTTTTCTTTCACCTGGTCCATCAACGTTCCTTTCTGCTTTCTTGGAATGGAAATTTACGTTGATAACGCTCTGTTGGCTCCTCGTGGCAGCTGCAGCGTTAGTTACGCTGCTGGAAATTTACTTTCCTTTGTTTTAAATCTCGGTTAGGCCTGCTTAATTGGAAATTGGCCATGGTGGTGAGCAGTGAAAGCTTTTCAGATGGATGAGAAGAAGAGGGGGTAAGAGAAACTTTCTTTAAAGAAACGAGAGAAAAACACATTTTAAGTGTATGCTGCGATGCAATTCTTCGCTTTCAAAGAATGGTTTGAAGCAATATACAAATTTTAGTTAAATAAGAGAGATAAGATCTTAAGTCTGTACTATTTGAAAATGAAATTCGTATACAGTTAAAAAGCTCGTTTATCCGGCACGCGTGGCGATTTGGATAGCTGTTCAAAGAAATATATGCCGTTAGATGGAAGTACAACATAAGGAAAGTGGTGATGTGCTTTTCGGAAAGGTGACGTTATAACAAAACTACCGCTAAATGAAGTGCCGATCTTCTTCTATAAATAAATAAATTACTGTAAGTCGTTAACCAAATTAATGTTACAAGTACGGTACAGTTATGTTGTACGTTACATACTATTTAAGTTGATTTTTTATGTTACAACAGGGGTGAACTATTTAAATGCTCGTAACTTGTTACTTCGATCATTCGGAGTTCGGAGGTTCTGGATGATTTCGTCATCAATTTTATTTTTGAAAAACACTAATTTTTCTCGAATCCTATTGAAATAATCTAATTTTTCCAGAATCTTATTGAAATAATAACAATACTGTTTTGGGAATAGAGAGAACTATCCCTGTTTTTTTTTTTTAAGTCTGGCGCACTTTTCGTTTCTGGCGTTGAAAACAAAATCAGTCATAAAAAGCCAACTCTTACCACCAGATTACACATTAATGGAACAGCGGATAAGGCGCAGTAAAAATGGTGACTGCTGCGATAACTTGAAATTCATGGTACTTAAGACGACGGAAGGAGGCCATGAAAGAGAATCCCGGGGTCAGAATCGTTCAGGATTTACCTCCACCACTTCTTCTTTTTCTCAGTTTTGTGCTTCCGAAGTGTTGTAAGAAAAGAAGAAAACTGGAAAGAGGAAAAAAAAACCTCATTTTGAGACCACCATCCGAATTCGTTGCCTCGGAGTAGTGAAAGCGACAAAATGATGCCGTTACCGAAATGGACCAATTCTGTTTTTATTAAGATGTTTCTAAGAAGTTCATTGTAACCCTCTGCAATGCAAGTGTCCTGTATACGTGATGGTGTTTTTTCTTCTTGTCGGTTCCATTTGCTTTCAGTTCAGTTGTGAAGTGCGAAGCTTTCAAAAAGTCAAACGGAAAACTTTTGTTCACTGACGTTTAAGAAGACAGGCGAGTCTTTTATTTTATTTTTTTATGCTCTGGAGTTACAGTAATTCGTCTTACATGAGAAATAACAACTATCATCAACATCTAAAGGTATTCGAGCTAATAGATGTTTCTCTTTAACGTAAAAGTTTTCTTTTTTTTATATATATATATGTTAGATTTGTCGTGTCAGTGGTCAGTGTGAAAATGGTACGTTAAACTAGCGTCGCTATCTTTCTCTTCTTAGTAATGAAAAACAAACTCGCAATGCATCAACTTTTGTTTCTCTCACCATAGGAGTTTCTTACACACTGTGTCCTTATGTCATTTCCTTTTAAGATGTTTTGTGAGAGATCTTGGGAAGGGCAAGTGTGATCACTGCCATTAGTTTTTCTCCGCTACACTGAAGTGGGATCCAGTAAACCCGTTAATCTTTCTGCTCTTCTTGGGAAGCGAATGAGCTTTTACCCTCACTAGCTGGTTGGGGTTGATTTTTTTTTTGTACCCTTACTATTTTTTATATATATTTTTCGCTGTCTTTTGGCAGCAGTAGAACGAAGCTTTGTTGATAAAATAGCAGAAAAGGAAAGAGATTCGTTGTGGGAACACGCTCAGTTGCCTCCGGACACTCGAAAGAAACGTAAAAGGCCACTGACCGAGCTTAAAGGATATTGGCTAGGACCAGACCGAGATTGCAGGCGAGGAGTTAGTGCAAGTCGACTTTGCTGCTTTCTTCACTCGTTTACCAGCAGTCTCCTGTTTCTTCTTCGAGTGGTAGTAATAGAACTAGTAGTAATGGTTGTGAGGTTCCAGTCAATTACAATACTGACGAACGGCGGCATGCCAAGTTAAGAGGCTTAGCTCTCTGCTTTGCTACTTAAGACGTTCCGCTGTTGGATGCCCTGCATGAACTTCCTCAGACTGAAACTGTTTGGAGATATTGATTTACGTGTATAAGATTCTTGTTATCCCGATCGTCAATCTTAAAGCTTCTGGTTTAAGATTGACGAACTTTTGTTAGACAAATTGAAATAGAATACCAGCTAAACTCAGATTTTATTGTTATGGTTACCAACAATAAGATGGTCAATGTTCTGTTATTGAAAAGAAGTATTCTTTCTAATCACGTGTTTTTTAATATTATTCCGTGATGCAAACTTTTTGTTCTTCACTAATTTCGATTGTCTCGTTTGTTAATGTTTTTTTATGAATGATAAGTGGATGATCTTTACATGTCAAAAAATAACGGAATCAGATTAAAAGTACAATAACAGGATAATAAGCTTTCACTAACTGTAATAATTTTCACTACAGACGTAAAAACCGTTGGTTTAACTTTAGGCAAGAGTATCTTACCTAACGTTCACTTCACACTAAAGTATCTTTAGTGTGTCTTGTAATTGAAGGCTGTAACGTTGTATGTTACAAAATTTCAATATTAAGATTATTATGGAAAACTGTGCCTCATATTATAGGCCTAGACAAACTCATGCTGTCAATAAACAAACTCATACCTACCTAAAACAAACATATATCACTTTGAAATTGGGCACCTAATATGTGACAATCAATGTGTTGATAAATACTTCTTTTGTCATTTACTCAAAACTATGAATTGTCACACGCAACATTATTCCGGGTAAGCTTTCAATTATTCAAAGAACTCAGCTCGAGCATTCGTCCTCTTTGTTTTCGTCCATGGTAATTGTGTGACTTTAATGTTTATTTTAAATGTTAATGTTTATTTATCGTAAAAACCTCCGTTATAATGTTAACGAACAGTGCTCTCCGTTTCGTGTTGTTTGTATAAGCTGTGCATCACAAAAGCGCAAATAAACCTAATTTAAAATAAACTAATCTGTTTATGACAGATTATTCTCCTACACACCGTTTATTTCATTACGCATGGTTTAGTTATGTTGGCACAGAAAATGCAGATTTTGGATTTGGAAAAGGTAAATACAGCACTGAATCGATTTAGATAACATTAGATATATGCAACAAATGTTTGGTTGCGGATCAACTAGTGCTTAATTTTGACGCTATAAGAATGAATGGATGTCTCTTGGAACTTAGGGTTGCAATGAACGACTGTCATCTTCCATTAAATTACACCCACGTACATTATTAAGCTTTTAATGCATGTTGGTGTAACCGAGTTTCTTCTCACTTTTAAGCTCTTGATTGATGGTTTTACTATTAGCTTAACAACCGCTGGGATCGTCTTATCCCATTTTGATTTTAAGCATCAACACTTACGATAAAAAGAGCATCAGCGACGTGGTATGCCTGGTTTTTTTTATTTAATTGTGAAAAAGAAACAGTATGCTTTTTTCTTCTAAAAGAGTAAGAATTACGTGAAAAGTTTTAGTAGAGGAAAAAAACGTAAGAAAGGGGGGAAATAAAAAAAAAGTTTTGGTTTTTTATTTCATGAAAGAGAGAGAACTTCTTCTTCTTTCCTTTTCGAAATTGATGGCTGGAAATATTAGTCAGACCGTTTTTATGCGCCGTGTGACGTGGCATTTTCCATAAAGCGATATCTTGGGGCTGGTGCGCGTGCTCAGTTTCCACCACGAAGAAGACGACGACCAAGTCGCTCAGTGAGTAAGCCAGTCAGTAGTAAGTCAGCACGGTGGGCTGCTTCAGAAAAGTCGAGTCGGTGAAGCAGGACACGCCGCCAGTTCTTGTGCCCATCTGTCAATCATCCGATTATCTGAGTCGGAGAAGGAATCCCAGAGAAAGGGATCCGAGGGAAAAGATGACTGCTCACACACACCGACTTGGTATGCGGAACGGGGGTGCAAAGGTCTCCAGTCTTCTTCGAAGGCGATAAGAAAAGGAACCCCACGTTATGCGCTCCTCGTGCTCATTATAAAACGCCCCCTAGCCGGCAAAGAAAGTGGTCGTTATCATGACGCAGCCACCGCAGCTGATATTACATACATACACTCACAGTGTGTGTGTGTGTGTGTTTATTGCGTTCTTTTACTACTGCCTACAATTCTTCGATTTCCAAATCCTACAAAAGCAATGGAGCAAAAGTGAAAAAAATAATTCCAGAAAAAAGATATATTTTTTAAAAAATATAATAAAATATTGGTTATTTCTACGGTTTTATTTCTGGGAAATCAATTTTTTTTTTAAACGAGATTGATATCTATTTGTTCTTGCTTTCGTTGACAGATTTATTCGTATCCACATGAAGTACTTAGATCTACATTACAACCTATAAAGAGTATTAATATTAAAATTTTATAGTTAGGTGTGTGCACTGGTCAGTATGGTAGGGAGTTTTTTGTTATCACGTTTTTGTTTTCTCCCTATTTTGTATTAAAAAGTATTAATATTAATAAACAGCCAGCTCTGTGTGTGTGTGTCATGGACGCTTTTTGTTTATCCTCAGGACTCACGTTGTTATGGTCATCCCCCAGGATCACTATAACAACGTGAGACAAGGGTAAATAAACAACAACGTTAGGAATAATGGAAGCTGTCAAGTTCAAAGCGCATAAGAATGATTCTGAAATTGGTCAGTTCACCAATATACAGTATAGTTTTTGGTTGATTGGTTACCATATCAACATATTAACACAAGCAGTAACTAATGAGATGAAGTAAACATTGAACACAAAGAAGAATAAAGCCAATGTTTACTAGACTCCCCGTGATTACCACACAACCACGGGGCTTATTTTTTGTAGAAATAACATTAACATTGTAATTAACAAACAACGTTACATTATATTTTTAAAATATAATGTAATGTTTTATCTCTTACATACTTTTCCGTGTGTGTATGCAATGGCTCTTTGCTTGTAGAAACGTGTTACTAATATCTCCTACATAGTTTCCCTGTGTGTGTGTACAGCAGTGTGAAACTGCTCTTTGTTTGTAGAAACCGTTTACTAAGTAATAATAAAAACACAACAATAAAGATTACAACAATTTCACACACCCGTTATTGTTAACGGGCATACATTTAGTTTTCAAATATTAGACTCCCGAAAACTCAGCCGTGTAGTAAATTCGATATGGAAGTGTTTTCTCTCTCTAACTCGGTTTGTTTTCCACTGTCTTTTTGTTGGTTCGTTGTAGAGCTGTTGTTTCGGTCGTTGGGTTTTAGCTGTTGTGCCAGGACTACTTGAAAATAAATTTTGAGAGACAACTTGTGTCCGTTAAAGTGTCTTCACAATTCACGTAGGTTCGCCGGATTTTGCGATAAAAATGGGTTGAGAGAAAGCCATTTCAAAGCCAACAGCCGACGAATCTCGACCATTAATGTTTCATAGTCAAAGAAACAAGAAAACACGATTCCGATAAAAAAAAGCGAGTCATTTTTTTCTTTCCCGTCATTTAAAACGTCTTGGGAAGCCCTTTTAAATTCAAATATTGCCATCACCAAATCTGAGAACATATTTATTGGGACCATTAAAATCGCTGGGTTTTTTTTTTTATCTTTCCAGAAGTAGTAGTCTAACCAAAAAAAAAAAAAAGAAAACAACAAAAAAGACTTGAGCGAAATAGTAAAATATTCGTAAAACGGCAACCGTTAAGCGTTTTATTGTGGCATTTGGAATAAAACAGCAGTTAATGCAATGTCTAAGTTGAACATGTGAAAAGTGCTCGTCTTTCAGCAGCGACGAGTGCGAGTGGTTTCTCTTCCTCGTCTCGCTGTCTCCATTCGTTAAAAATATCCTCGCATTTAGCGTGTCAAAAGCTTGATTTATCTTCATGCATTTTCCATGGTACTCCATTCCGGACAATGCTGCTGCTGCTGCTGCTGCTGCTGCTGCTTCTTCGCTCGTCCACATTTTGCTCGTCTGTGGAATGAATTCCAGATGTGAACAGATTACTACTGGACGACGACGAGACACTACCGGACCCACTTCTAAGCGCCTCTCTTTTTCTTTCGTTTGCCAAGTTACCTAGATGGAAAGGCATTCTTGAGAAACCAGCGGGTGGTCACTCGGATTGGAAGGATCACACAATGGAATGAATGATAGCTAATAAGTTGTTAAATACAATGGCAAGAAAATGTGATCTTAAGTCATTCACGTTTTAGATGCATGATGCTTTTGCCATTATTTTTAGTGGTGACGATAGTAGTATTACTATGGTTTACTGTTGAAAAATTTGGTACTAAAATTTCTTATTCACAAAATGTGTAAAATTGTTTATTTCGGTTGAAGAGATGTTGTTTCCAGTCAACACTTTTCGTGTATTATTTCACGCGATTTTGACGTAATTTGTGTTTTTGCCAAGTGCCGAGGCTATCGTTATGTCGGACTTAAATAATGGACTTTCTGGCATCGACCATAGAGAAAGAAGACAGTTCCAAAATGTTTCCCTCTGCAGACTGACATTTACAGGGTCTTTCATTCTCATTTTAATTGCCCAGCTGGTGATAAAAGCGCTGTCAAGTAGTGCTCGTTACAAGGGACCACCACATGAAACAGAACACTTTCAGGACCTCTGTAATCGAGTATATTTTATTGACCGTTGACTGTACTATAGTACGAAAAAAAATAACCCGGTTAAAATACGATCTAATTTACTCGAGACACTATGTTTCCCAGAAGTCGTAAGAAAAAAAAATCGAATTTGTGTGTTGCTGGATAGTCGTTCGAAAAAGTCGTCTGGTGTAAACAAGGATTGCACGTTAACACGTGGGTTGATTTTATGCAAAATGCATTTTGTTTCCACAAGATCGGTGTTGACTATCGTTTTAGCCTGTTCGTAAAATCGCTGTTGACGTTGAATCGACAAAATTCTCGGCTTCTTTTTTTTTTTCTCGCTTTCTCACGTGAGATGAAATTTTTGGTTGAACGTCTTTGCTGTCACTTAACATTACCCGTGCATCTTGTACAAGATGAGCTTTCTTACTTCACTGGTCGCTTCACGTTCGATCTTGGAATAAGCACGAGTAACCGTATGTGATTATGGTATGTAAATCAAAGAACCCACAAAAATTGATAAAAAAAAACAAATACTGTTCGATGTTCTTTTCGATTGCCAGCAACTCTTTCCGTTTAGTTTTGTCAACAAATGTGTGCAAATTTGCTTGTAAAGTTTGATAGATGGTTGTTAAAATTTATTTGCTTTAATTTTAGTCCAAGCTAGCTGAGGGTCAAACAAAACCCGATCACCACAATAATATTGGTTACAACTATTGGGTGTATAGATTTTAAATCACCAATACTGTTAAACTGATGGTAATGTATTGTAAAATTGTGATATGAGTAAATTCAAATTTCAAATTAACTATTTATCTAAAGAGGAACGTGATACTGATAATGCATATCATTTATTATAAATTTTTAAAAAATTTTAATGGCTATTTAATACCGAGTATGATTTATCCACGGGGTATCATTTATGTTTGGAAAACATTGAACTGCATCAATAATTCTGTTTGTTCATACTAAAGCAGACGAGTTCGTTTTAGAATCTCTCATGTGGTGATTGATTCGGGTGTTACTACGTGGTTCGATGGAGTTGGTAGTTGTTGGTTTGCAAGAGTAAAAACACAGTGAAAGTACTGCAGTAGTGGACTCACTCTTGTCACAATAAATCAATTTGACCGATTAAGAATTATTCAATGTCGTTCGTTGATGCCAAATGTCCTTTTCGCAATGCGGATAAGGTTGTCGTTCTTGAGACATCTTGATTGATCGATTTGGCCAGGACTCGCGCAATACCCACGCTCCACTGGTTAGCTCTACACAAATTTTTATGCTCTCTTAGTCTTCTTAAGGTGAATCGAAGCAACGATATTTTTTCCTCACTAGAATCGTGGAAATTTATTGTTCAAAAGATGGGTTCGTCGATTCCTTAACATTCAAGTCATCATCATGTTAGATATTAAAATTAAATAAAATTGACTCACGTTTAGATAGAGTGCTGCATGTTTGAACGCGCTTCCAACGCCGGAAATTTGAACGTTGGATCATTAACTATGAAATATTAGTGTAAACCCATACGTATACGTTGATACGCTCATTCTATAGTGCTGCTTTGAACTGATTAAAATTTTACCAGTTCACATTAAACATTGCAAGGCTTTAACAGGAGAAGTATTGATTTCAACATTATCATATTTTCTAGTCAATATAAATTAAATTGCATTTTAAAATAAAGCATGTTTTGCAAGAGTTCATCACTAATTTTATTCGTTCCTTACCTGGTCGGGGTTTGGCTATATTATGAATTGTTGATTTAGTTTGTTGGTATAGTTAGTGTTATACAACCTCTGGCAAAAAGTATTTGATATTTTTTACCAGACATGAATTTGCTCATATATTGTTGTAAGTGGTGACTATGTGATTTAACCAATAAAAGAAACAATGGGCAGATAGTGTATTATTTAGACAACCAAATGGTAGTTTACAAACTCAAATTAATGAATACATTTTAGAGATATCTTTCTCTAACATAATCATATATTGGAAAAAAGTATTTGATAAGACCTTTGGATGGAAAAATGTTTATGATAATTTGACGTTTTGTTACTTTAACCATTATTTATGCCAGAACCTCACTGATACAACTTAATATTCTGTTATTATTTGTACACTAATTATTCAGTACACTAATCACTTAATTAATTACTGAATGGCATGCTAACATGGCGCCTAACCGTGGGTTACTAGATGATGTGAAAAACAATAATAACACTTCTAAAGGATCGAAAAACACTAAGTTGAGTGGCAACATTAATTGGACGAGCCTAAAGCACAATTTCACCTGTATGAAATAAATATCTGACTATAAATAGTGTAAATAATTGCTAGAGAAGTGATAGATCTCGAAAGTTTACAACAAAACAAGATAAACAACTGGTTACAATCTTCAAGAATACGAAAAAACCCACATCAAAACAGATGAATAACAATTGTAAAAACTTTGAGTAGACGTTTCAAACTGCATTGTGCGAAATAGACTGAAGGAGAAAGCTTATTTATTTGACCAAACCAGTGAAAAACCACTGTTTATTAAAAAGAATTGCCTAGAAAGACTTAAATAGGCTAAAGATCACAAATAGTGGACTTTTAATGACTGGAAGAAAGTAACATTCAACTACAAATGCAGAATTTGTATTGGTAATGGTGATGACAGTGGAGAATTTGTTTGGAAAACCGAGGGAGAACTATTTCATCCTGACCCTTTGGTATTAACTGTGAAATGTCTTTAAAATATTATTGTTTGTGGGTACATATCACCTGCAGGACATGACAAATTGTGCATTCTTAATACCATAAATGCTGTCACATACATAGACATCTTCACGTTTATTCTGACAACTTTGGATGATCAATTTGGCGACTCAAATGATTTCATCTTCCAAGGTGATAATGCCCCATTCCATTGAGCTGGCAAGTATTAAGAATATTGCAAAGAAAAATATATTCCTTTAATGAAGTGTCCAGAGCAAAGTTGAGGCGCTAATCCAACGGAAAATGCATGGTGGAAAATGAATAAACCTAACGAGAAACACCCAACAAACAATGCATCATTAAAAGAAGCAATTCATTGAATTGATTCTTTTAATGATGGTTGGAAATTTTGGTTCCAACTTTTCAAATGGTTCCAACTTTCAACAATGTTGGTTGGAAATCTCTTCTGAATATCGTGAAAATTTAATAAAGTCAATGTCACGCCGTATGGAAGCCATTATTAAAGCAAAATAAGGTGCTAAGAAATATTAAACCATAATATCATAAACTTATTTCCGACCAAATGTCTTATCGAATATTTTTTTCCAATATGACGTTATGTTAGAGACAGATAATTCTGTAATGAATTCGTTTATTTTATTTTGTAAATCATCATTTGGTAGTATAAATAACCCATTATTTGCCCATTGTTTGTTTTTGTTTGAAAAATTACATGGTAACCACTTGTAACAATATATGAGAAGAATCAATGTTTGTGGTAAAATATATCGAATACTTTTTGCCAGGGGTTGTATATATGATGATAAAGCAATCTCAACATCGATACCTAACATTAAATGAATATATAAGCTATTAAACAAAATATATTCATAAGTACCTTCTGTAAAATCACTAATTTCAGTTCCTGTAGAACCTTTGAAGGGGTATTCAGGAAAAGTCAAACCCTTGTCAACGTATGAATCAATTCGCAAAGATTTCATTTTTTTGCTGTAAAAAATCTGAAAATGCATTTATATGTAAAAATATTTTCACTTCATGTTAAATTTAATCTCTATAAAATCCAATTTATACTTTTTCTTTTATTGACGCTTTTGCTGCTGGAATGAACATTTCCATTCCAGATGTGAAATCAGTGGTCATCTTTGGTACTGGTTTATTGTTTCCCCAGGCACCGCAATAAATTCCAGGTGGAACCTTTATAATGAATTGATTTGTATATATGATCTTATAGATACTATACGATAAATATATTTCATTCCAATACAGTGGAATCCGGTTATTGTGATCACTTTGAGACCAGTGCTTTTTGATAACAACAACCGGCTGAGAACATTAAACAATGGAAACAAAATATTAAACAGTGTCTTGAAACCGGCTGATGATGATAACAATAGCCAATTGATAACATTATCCGTGATTATAATAACCGGATTCCACTGTATATGTTATTACTTGAAACTCTGTGACATCAATGTTTTCTTCTTGAAAATTAAAGAATACTAGCTGGTATTCAAACAATCCTGTTTGTGTAGAGTTGCCTTTTATGATCGCTTTTAGTGGTAAATGCTGACAAGAATCAACCATACAGTGTGGAAACTGCCATAGACTTTTTGAACCTGTCATGTTAGAAATTTGTGTAATCAATCCAACCAATCGTTCACACCAAAAACAAATTCAGACAGAAAGTCTTATTCAATATTTGAATATCATCTCAGTTGAATAATTATGTTTTTACCTGTCTCTGATACATACAAATATACAGGGAGTTCCTAAATCGTCAAGTAAAATTTTAACCACGGATGCTATACATCAAAACGAAGCAATGAATCCATATAAACATGAGTCCAAAAATGTATACTCATTTGCATCCTACAGTGATTATGCGAATGTAGCTTGTGAGTTCACCTCATGTTATCTTAGAAGGGAACCAATTCCGGACCCATGTTTATATGAACGTTTTGATTTATTTTGATGCGTAGCATCCGTGGTTGAAATTTGACTACACCTTTGAGGAACACCCTGTATGTAAGTATCTAATAAATTTCACAAATGGTTCATTTATTAATTTCATCATCAAAACTATAAAAACTGTGTTTTAAAAAATATATATATATATAAAGGAATGAGAAAATTAATTAAATGGAATTGACTACATCATTTAAAGGTATTACTCTGGAAATAGACTGCAGTCCAATATTGTAGTGCACTGGAACTATTTTCATTTAGATAAATTCCGTCATATGCATCGGTGGGAATCATTCCTTCCACAAAACTCGGCTCTGTTCTCAGTGACTAGGATTCCAGAAACAAAAAATAGAGTTTCAATCTTTGAAAAAAGCAGAATAAAAATCACAAAAGAAAACAACAAATACTGAATACCAAAGTAGGAAGAATGCGGTACAATGTAGACAACAAGAAAATTGGTCTGTTTTCAATGTAAATAATGCCATCTTCTGCATTGAACAAACTTGACTCTTTACAAGTTGCACCTACATAATAAAGATGAAAACTTTAACAAGCGATTACACAATTCAAGGCTTGCCCGGAATAACGTTGTATGTTACAGAAATTCAATATTGAGATTATTGTGGAAAACTGTGCCTCATATATGGGCCTGCTAGTGCTGTCAATAGACAAACTCATACCTACCTAAAACATACATATATCACTTCGAAATTGGACACCTAATATGTGACAATCAATGTGTTGCTAAATACTTCTTTTGTCATTTACTCAACACTATGAATTGTTACATGCAACGTTATTCCGGGCAAGCCTTCAATTTTACAATATGCTGTTACGAGCAAGAACATATAGCGTATTAGTTCTATCTAATGTATGCTACAATGAAAGTACACTAACTGTATACATGCATGACAATAACCTTATACCTTGAACTGTGATTTCAGGCAGCACCTGTGCTTCATCATAAATGATCTGTGTGACGGAAGATGAGTCCGAGACGATAACGGATAGTTTAACCTTGTTGTTTACTGTTTCATAATATTCCTTAATTATAGAAGTCTTGTTGTTTATTGGATCATTGACTTCAATTTCCACCTTGAAGTTCTTCGGGAAGGGAGGATAAGGACGGGCTTCAGTAGCTGCATTGATAAATGTGAATAACTTGCTTAAAAAATGGAACTAATTGGAATCAAGTCAGTTTTAAACTGTTCATGAGTGATTAGTTTTAGCCTATACAGGGTAATTCAGAATAACTATTCCTAACTTTCAGAGATGGGGTGATAGAGGGCATGAAGATCTATTAGTAAACTATAGTCCGGAAATACTTTTGCAACAAGATACAACGAAATCTATGCCGTATTTGGTAATACATTGGTCCGATAGTTTTACCTTCTGGTAATAAACCAACACGTTACATTCCCGTTGAGAATATATGGCATCCTCATTTTCGTAATTTCGTTGTAGCTTGTCACGGAATTATTTTCGGACTATATTATTAATAAAAGATGTTTCATTTCATTTCCTCTATCGCCTTTGAAAGCTAGGAATAGTTATTTTGAATTACCCTGTATAACAGTGTATTGAAATTTGTAAAATAAAATGCTACAACCAAACTTCCTTGGTATCTTGCTATTCATCAAATTCCATAATGCTACTAACAGTCAATCAATAAAGTATGGACAATTTTTTCGAGTACTTCCATGTCAAAGAATGGATAACTTTGACAAAACTATACTACAGTACTAGATGTCAAGTTCTGCATAACAAAGCGAATTTAGTTCAAATTGTTTAATTTCAAAACTTTTCATGAAACCAAGCAGATCTCAGTGAGATAAGCATGTTTGCATGTCAAGGTCTGCAAAACAAAGCCTGAATTTAATCAAATTGTTTGAACTTTGTCCTTATTGACTCTGAACATGACGCATTCTTGACTCTGAACAATCATCCAAGTTATAATTTTATATATTAAATATTATATATTACTATTATTTGGCTTTGACAGCGTGCACGATGGGTTCCTACCCATTACCATTATGTTGTGCAAAACGTGCATATTATAGCAGAACATGCACATGCCCATCTTTTTTGTTAAAAATGTGGTATCATTCTTGCCAATCCGCGTTATTTCCTGTCTTTTAGTTTTTCTGCAATAGCCTTCAGCTCGTTATTTATTGATTGACTCTTATAAATATATTTTGGTTCTGATACTTAATAGCAAAAAAAAACAACTATATACTGTACTGGTACTTACTAACATCGGGTTCTTCAGTTGTTTGGCCAAAAACAGCTGAACAAGTTATCATAGTGATCATGCTTACTATTCCAAAATTAATCAACTTCATTCTGCTGTTTGTCCAGATTCTAAATGGAAACAACAACATGAAGAATATGTTCCATTTTTAATTAACAAGCAAAATAAGAAAAACCCAACTTTCTTCGCTTGTCGTGGAATTAGGTGTTTCAGATACAAAAGTAGATAGGCCTACTTTTGTATCGGGTATCTAAAACACATAATTCCATGACAAGCGAAGAAAGTTAGGTTTTTATTTTTTGTTTGTTAATTAAAGTTAGAATGTGTTTAGTATATACTAAACACGTTTAACACTTGTCTAATGGCCTAAAAATTAATGTTTCTCACCTTGTGTTTCACAGTTACCAGTGGGTGTTTGGTATTTCAAGTTATCATCAGCTATGGCCAACAAAATTTGAAAGACCAATACATCAGCTTATCTTCTTATCATAGTCAGAATTATCATTTGGAACAATACGGCAAGAAATAACTGTAACATTGACATCCATTGTGTTGTAGACAGTCGTAGATAAGTCATGTTGAGTTGTTTACATACGCAATAATTATTAGCACCTCAGTAATATTAATACTTTACAAGTTCATCCATTATGAACATAACATTTCAAACCAAAGGATAAATTACAAATATGAAAACGGAAAATTCGTAAAAATTTTCATATGTGATAATATAACACTACATTAATTTTAACAATGTCAAAGTAATGTGCGTGAAATATACTTAACTAAAACCTGAGAGATTATGTATAATAATACGGTACCAGGAAATATCAGAAAATTACATTCGCACGCAATTGAAAATTTGATTAACAAAATCGATTGTTATATGCAATCAGGAATGTAAAAAATAAAGATTAATGAACTAGAAAATAATTTCATAGGTTGGTCTTGTACAACCTAGTCATCAACCCTCAATAATGGCATTATTATATGATTTTATCTATCTGCACTCATTGAATAACCATTTAATTCATTCTTTTGGCATTTGTACCTTTTGTAATGACCAATCAAGAAATCCTGGCAATAACAATTATCATGCAAAACGTTGTGAGCGTTCGGTATTTCTTGAAGAGTTTTTTGATTTAGTTTTCAAAATTATTTCATCTAAAATAATATTCGAAAAACAGTTTTTCGCCTCTAATTTTAACTTCCTTACAACTTTTATGCCTCAGTTTTAACCCTTGACTTCTGCACCCAGGATAAATAAAAACAATGATAAACATAAAGTGAGGCCTTTTGTAGAAAATGACCACCATGAAGCTAAAGATTTGCCAGAGGAACCATGAAAAATGAAAATAAAAATGAAAATCTCTACATGGAAGCTGGAGATGGGTCTCTCTTTGACTCAACATGAAACCAAACAAGACGAGTACCGGTACAGTGCAATTTGCATCAAGGTTAAGAATAAAACATTTTCCCATCTCAACATTTTGAAAAAAAGCTTGTTTCACATGCTTGGTGTTTGATATTTGCCAGGAATGTTCTGCCATCTATTGTACACCAGTCTCTACTAAATAAAATAAATATAGAACAAATTGATTGTGTAAAAAACCTTAGATTGTGTATATAAAACCCAAGTTCGTGAAAGAATTGTTTTGGAAAATAAAAGTTTTAAAATAGTAAGGTGAAGCGAAAGTTCATTCACGATTTTAAATTGAAAGAAAAACAAGTTTTGAACATTGAACAACTACAACGATTCCCATACAATACTTTTCCATCCCGGAATAATCTTCCGTTTCATATTTGCAAAATTTCAATAACTTGTCACTATTGCAATTGCTCTAAAAGTTGTTTCCATTTTAAACGTCGCCTTTTTAAACATATTTTACATAGCAATAATTTTTGATCTCAAGATAATTTTTGAGACCAAGAATCAGATGGCGAGACCAGCTCTTCAAAGTTTGTGAGAGGGTCTCTCTCAACAGCTGGGTCGATGTTTGTGCAGCGGCGGAGAATCGGACGAGATGGCGGTCCCTGCTGCGTAGGCTTGCCCACCGCGACCCTAGCGAGCCGCCGGGATAAGCGGGATCGAAAATGAATGAATGAAGGAATAATTTTTGATCTGTAAATTGCTCGTTTTATTGAGTTTTAAATTGTATTTTGTTCTATCCGGGATGTATGTATATAAATAAAATATCGGTACATTAAAAATGATTTTTAAGAATTACGTTTAGTTTCGCTTTATGCAAATTTAGATTTATGCGATCTTTGAGTAATTCGATATTTGATTTATGCGAGTTTTGAGTGATTCCATTTCGATTTCTGAAATTTTTTATTCAGATTTCGATTTATGCAGATCTCACTTTATGCAATTTTTGATCCATTGAACTATACAGTACATTATCATAAACGTCTGCAGATTGCCGTATACGTTCAATTCCCAGCTTATTCACAAGTGAAGCTGATACTTGCATAAAGCGTATATTAAGAGAAATCAAATTATCTATAGACTTAAAATAATAAGATAAAGTAGACCTACATTTCTTGGAGTTTTTTGTAAAGTTATTTGCGAATATCAAATCTGTCAAGTGACGTCTTCCTTCGCGTTGACATTTTGTTATACTATCGCGTTGTGGTTAGAAGGAGCATATTTTAATATTCTTTGAAACTGTCTCAAGAATGCTCATTCTATTTTCCAAGTGAATTGTAACGATTGTTATTCTTCTTGAAGCACATATTGTGACATTGTAAAAACTTTCAAGTTCATACTTCACTGAGCGAAGTATAAACATGAGTTCACTCTGCAAAATGAAAAACCAAATCAAGTCCAAACATAAAAAAAATTACTCGGATTTGAAATCGTAAAGAAACTTTTGAACCACATAACTATGTAACCATATCAACCCCAGCTCTGTGTCATTTTTAAAGATGTTCAGTCACTAAATTTAAATTATCCACAAAAAAAAAATGACAGGTAGGTATCAGATTCAGAACCAATTATTTTTGCATCTTACCACCCATTAAACAGAGTAATTTTTTTGAGGTGTGCAAAAATTGCGCAAGTTTGACATGTTCAATTTGTGCAATGGTTGCTAAATGTGTATCCAAAAATATAATCATGATTGTGAAAATAAAATAATTTTATCTTCAATAATTATTGAAGATTATAATGTCAATAAGGAAGAGAGCTTTATTTAGCTAATTTTATGTTAACATACAAGTACTACTTGAAACTTATGCATTATGTATCACTTTATAAAATGTACACAAATATACCAAAAAAAAAATGCCGGAGAAATTTGTCGAAATAAAGAGGTTGAAATTGAGGAAAATGAGAATCAAGAAAATATTCCAGCAAACATTTTGAGTTTGCAAAAGCAAATTCTGAATGGACATAACATTAAGCTAAAATACCCCATCGTAATTTTATATTCTAATCACTATCAAATAACGGTTGCGCTTTCTGGTTCTCTATAAGTTATTTTTTGTAGAAAACATAAAAATATCTATTTATTTTAAAAAAAAAATTTGTAAACATAGTTGTGTATGCCAATGAATAGACAATTTTTGACATAGTTTTTGTTTTCATGCATTTTCTCATAAAACGTTTATTAAAGTTATTTTAAATGTATCGTATTATTTTACAAACAAACACATTCCCAAACATCAAAAAAATAAAAAATAAAAAGCTGTCATTAATTTTTTTAAAAAATAGACATGTTGTGGTCTAAAAGACCAGACGTGGGTTGCTATGTGACAAACATAAGACCTGGGCAGTTAAAGGTTAAATTGGTCGAAAAAGTAATGTTTCTCTGATTGCAGCAAATTTTGGCTAAAAGTGAAAATTAATAACAAACTGCACAACAAAACCACCATTAAAATTACACATAAAATACAATTTCAGCTGTCAAGCGAAGATTAACTACCTCAAATGAGTCATTTCAAATTAATATATTAATATGAAATATAACAAATTACTTATTTAATAATAATATAAAATATACAATAATTATAATATTTATATTATATCATATCATGAAACGTGTCATTTGCCCCATGTAATATTTGCCCATCTGTAGCTGCATCAGTATAGTAGCCCACATGACATGTTCATTAACCACTTCCTTCATAATACGAAGAAAGCAGTTCTGTTCTTGGCACACATTTCCTGGCAACCAAAGTCAAATAACCTTTGAGAGTAATGGGTTTTTCCAAGTTGAGGGCTGGGCTGTGTGATTAACTTATCATAAACACACCAGCATCAACGTTTGAGACCGTTGGCTGGATTTGATATTATGTTCTCTCAAGTCGATTCATTGTTCTCGTATTTTGTTGGATTCAAATCCGAGTAACACTTCAGTATGGATCGATTCATGACATATGCGTAGATGTGTGTGGAAGAATTGTACAGATGTTTCAATATTTTTTAACGTCAATGACATGTTGCAGTGGCCTTGGAGATGAAATGAAGCTGCCTTTATTATATCATTGTTTGATTTGGATGACAATGTTTTCTTATGCTTCGCTTGAAGATACCATCTTTATCTGCTAGTAACCCCGAAACTTTGGTATGTACAATACATTTATTTGTACATACAAATAATTTGTGCACCATCAATGAACGTTTATTCGAAAAGAAAATTTTTATTTAGTGAATTATTAATACCATGCCATAAGCAGAAGTTCAATTGGAAAAGGGAACTGTATATAGAAGAATACCATGGATTTTTATTCGGGTAACCTACCAGTTTATCGTTTGAAATAACATTGTCGTTTTGTTAGACCATTATTAAAATTATTTAGTTATCATTTAATACATTACACTAATAGTTAAAAAAAAACTACTGTACATTAATCGTTAATTAGCACCCTTCACTCGGAAAATGAAACAGAAAATCAGTCTCAACATCGGTAAGGATGTTAGACAACTTGGAAGACAACTGGGATTTACAGAACCACAACTACAAAATTTAGAACAAAGTGACTTGTATGAGTTTTCGTTCCAAGTGTTAACGAATTGGGAACGTAAACAAGGAATTGTGGGACCACTTGGAAAGATAGTCGACTCGTTAAGAAACTTGGGGCGTTATGATCTTTTGCATCTCATTTGCCCAAAAGGTAGTTTCCATAACAAGCATTTTACTTGACATATTGAGTTTATTAACACCTCCTGGCATGACACAAATTTAAGTATGGCAATTCGAGCAATTTGTAAACAACTATGGCATCAGCTTCTTTCCCAACCAATGAAAACTGGGTGTCAACATATCAGTTATTCACAAATTGTTCTAGTTGTCATACCTGAAATTGCGCGTGCTTTTAGTGTTTTAACTTGACCATTTCTAATTTTATGGTTTTCAGAATTTGCAGAGTTGAGCTACTCAGACATTTGTCCAGATTTCTCAGACGCTCACACCAAACTTGAGAAAAACGTCACTGTTGCTGGTTAGAAAAGAATAATCATAATAACCACAACCACTAGTTATCGTGTAATTAAACAAGACAAATTTTTTCAGACCGTTCATTATTTGAAAAATTGGAGTTCAAACTCAAAGAAAACTTCAACGACATTCAACTACCGCAACCGCAATGGACTACAAAGATCCTTCCGCTGGATGAGCTGTATGTGGACATGGAAATGTTTAAGGTTGACAAGTATGGGAATGAATCTAAAGGGGTTCAAATAGAACTTCAACACTTATTCGTTGGTGAAAAAAATACCCTTCCAAAGCGAATTCTAGTCGAAGGAAGTCCTGGGTTTGGAAAAACTACATTTGCCCTGAAAATTCTTTTTGATTGGGTTGCAGAAGCAGACTATCTCAGTCAATTCCGTGTTATTTTGTCGATTTCGCTTTCCAATTTCAATGGATACGAGTCACTCGAAATAGCACTTCTAGAGATTATGTCACAGGCGAATGGACGCGGTGATTATGAAAATCTTTTGTGTCTTGAACAATTCCAAAGTGAAATTTTGCTTATACTCGACGGATATGATGAATTGCACGAAGAAGAAACTACCAAAATCCTTCCAATTTTGACAAGAGCCAGATACCAAGACATGTTTGTCATTCTAACTAGCAGAAGAGGTTTAGTCAAATTTGAATTAGACATTAATCAAAACAGTGAACAACTTCAATTAGGATTAAACAGGACATACGTCTGGAACAAAAGAATACTTTTGAAAGGTATTTCCGAAATCAACAGACAAGAATACATCAAAAAATACTTCGAAGATGATGATGCGCAGGTGAACAAGACCCTGAAAATTTACGACAAAGCATCATCGGATATTTACAAGTGTCCTCTGTTTCTAATGTTATTGGTATCGATGTCGTCGGATGAAGAAATTATAGCGGAGATAAACAGCAGAACATCATTGTACAAGAATGTGTTCAACTTCATAATAAGGTACAGCCTAACACGCGACAGTTTGATCTACTCGCACGAACGAGTTGACATTTTCAAATCTCCATCCAAATCGCTTCCGTATTACACCCATCATATAGCCAAGTTTGGAAAACTGGCGCTGAAATGCTTGATTGAAAACGATCTCTTCGTAACAGAAAAGGAGCTGCTGAAGTGCAGCAAAGATGACGACTACTTTTTGAGTCTGGGGATATTCAAGAAGAATCTGATATTTCGCCATCGCAATCGAATTCAAGTGTTTGAACCCATGCACAAGACCTTTTACGAATTCTCAGCTTCCTTTTATTTATTCCACCTGCTAGCAAAAGGCTCGTGCAGATTTGACAGTGCCATCACATCGTGCATGGAAAAAGGTTTCGGACTGAACACAGAATCACTTGTTTTCCCCTTCTTGGGGGGACTTCTAAACGAACGAACCCAGATTCTATTCAAAGTGCTTTCACCTTGGGCCCCAATATTTCCAGATCACAGCGAGTGGACGTTAAGCATTTTGAAAGAAGTTGGCAACATGCAAGGAGTCATTGCCGATCTCGTGCCATTTGTTCCTCCGTTGTTCAATCTGAGCGTTCTCCGTGGCAATGGTGACCAATTCACGAAGATATTTACTCATCTTTTTCACAACGTTGAGCGACTAACCATCATCAAAATGTTAAAAATGGACATTGAAATGCTTTATACCATTAACAGCTACTGTCATTTTCTGATCGAAAAAATCATGTTGCAAGTGGACCATCACAAAAGCATAATGAAGCCTAATTTCCAAGGGAGTAACATCAGCTGCAAAGATCTTATTTTCCACTGCGAGTTGGAACATCTGACCGAATACGAATGGGACATTGCTTTGTCGATCATTTCTGCGATGGTTTCGGAAAAAAAAAACTTCACATTTGAATGCAATGACAAAAGCTTAACAAATTTTTACAGATGCTGCAAGAAGGATGTGAATCGGGAATTGGTATTTCACGATTTCACCATACATATCGGTGAACTCCACCAGAAAAACTGCACAATTTTGATTGATCTCATTGAGATGAACAAGATCAGCAATGGCATCTTTATCATGCTGAATTCCGCTTCCGAAGAGGAATTGCAGCGAATGGTGTGTGCCATCGAACGCAGTTCAATTCAAGACTTTGGACTGTACAGAAATCACACATCTTCACAGATAATTTCTTTGAATATAATTAATTCGGACAAACGTGAAGCCAATCCCAAACACAGCATCAGACTTCGTGGGGTACAGTTAGTTCCGAATAAAACTAAAATCCAGTGGACAATCAAAGAAACGTCAATTCACTGCATTCCACCGACACAAGAGCTAGATGTTCTAAAGCAGCTAACAGATGTAGAGTATATTGACTGTTCAACAGAAACGCTTAATTTACTAGTCAAATGTGGCTGGTCTTCACTTTCATCGATCTCAGAATTAGCTTTAAATTCAGCTGATCAGTTAAACAATCTTTTTCACATGAGCAATCTCACAGTTCTTACGCTGAATGTATTCAGTCAGCTTACCATGGAGACAAACGTAATGGTAAAATTAATTACTGATTCTAGCTTACAACGCTTGGATCTGGTTGACATTAGGAATGATTCGTTTTTGACACCAGTGTTAAGAAGTTGGTTGGATAAAGTGGAAAGAGAACAAGAAGAAATCAACATGGGCAACGGGCAACAAAATCTTCTATCACAAGATAAATTAAAAAGACAACCACTTAAGAAATTAGTTCTCGAGTTCTGTGCATCAGTCCATCTTCCCGACAGCAACTTTAACGAATGCTTTCCATGTTTACGTAGTCTACTCAAAAACGGCAGCCTCCTCAAACTCACTGCTTTCACGTTCATCGGAGGGCTAAATCTGAACCCATCTTTATTTCCTCTCAGTTCGAATTTCAAAATGGCTCGTGAAATACGTGGCATTACGTTAAACAGTTGTAGGATGCAACACCAAAGAAATTCCATTCATGTGAACTTGCTAGGTTATCGTGAAGGCGTTTCCATCATCTACCGAGATAATCATGAAACATAGCTTTAGTTTACAATATTAACGCTCAGCCAAAATTTGTGCCATTTCCTTAACATATCAACGGTGCCAAAAAAATAGCTCGGGCTCGTGTTAAATATTGGAGAACACCAGAACACTTCTACGCTTAAATCTTAATTTATAGGTCTGATGATAACAATGACTACAATATACAGTATACTATATGTAACAAATAATTACATTTTTGAGGCTATAAAAGTATGCCAATCCAATATCAATAGCACTATCGTAGAAATATTGTCAGTATTGTAGCTGTAAAACAGCGTTCTGTTATTATTAAACACCATTTGGGTGCTTAATGCCTAATTAAGTTTCGCTCAATTTGCTGAGAATTTTTACAAATTTTATAACATATATAACTAAGTTATAATACGTTACTTTCGTTGTCCCCAAATATAATTTGGCTGTTGTTGTTTTTTTGTGGTTTACATTTCGCCTATACATACATGGTTATTTTACAAGCTAGGCAACTTAATGGAACTATACATTACATATGTATTATTGATGTAAACTATATTGTTGTGCTGGACCACGTGCATTTTGACTACCTAATGGATATAGGTAAACGTCCTTCGTGGCGCATGTTGCCCTATCTGCAGCCCAAGTTGTTCGTTGTAGTAATACTTGTGTCATGGGTGTAGCCAAGGTGAGGCAGGGAGGGGCGCTTGCCCACTCCTAAATTTTGGCAAAGTGAAATGAAAATCATTGAATTAAATAAATTGATATATTACAATCTACATTTCACTACAGAGTGGCTTTAGTATAACTAGGTTAATCTAAATAAGTTCTTCTTGTGCGAAGATAGTAATAAAATGTGTGTGAAGACAAGATTTGCCCTCTTCTGACTGAAATGCTGGCTGCCCATGACTGCTGCAATATTTCATTTTATTTTTCAACTGTCAACTATTTTTATTTATTGTTTATACTATGTAAAGCATAGTTTTCTGAAGCCATATGTTCATTGTTGAAGTCAACCACAATCGGGTAGTTTTACATGAAATGTAAACCATATTTTGGGACAGAGAAAGTGTCATTAATATTTTTATCATTCAACACTTTTTTAGTGTGTGTCAGGTCTAAACCTTCAAATGTATTAAGTACTCATGACAACCCGAATCATTTTCATGTAATAAATATATGAATTAAATTTATTCAATATTAAGCCTATACGTATTTTATACAGTAATATTAATATAACATACATAACTACGGTATGCCGTATCGGAAATTTTATCATTTTTATGTATGTTGATGAAACATAGGCTTACAATGAATAAATATTATTCTACAGGGTGCCCCAAGTCTCCATATATAGGTAAATATTTTTAATCAGAGATTATTGAATTATTTTAACCAAAAAAGAATGCATATGGTGTTCTAAAAATCTCATGCATTGAGGAAAATTAACACTTTTTTAAAAAAAAATGTAACGTTTTATTGCCTATAAAAATTACAACGAAATGCCTAGAAAACATATTACTTATGAACTGAAACTTCTGGGACACCCTGTAAAATACATCACAAGTAAGAAAAAAATTGTAGCAAATTGATGGTGAGCAATTTTTCAGAGAATAACGAGTTATATTTTAATATGTACAAGATTTTAATAACACAAGTCATACATCACTTACGCTACTTGATCGTGCAGCAGCAAGTTTAAATATCTCTTCCAAAGTTTCGTATTGAGTTGTTTGTACACTCAGTGGACGTATCCTCCGCACTTCTATAATGAAAGACAGAACTTACCAACAAAATGGCTTTACATTCTATTATTAGTTTAAAAAAACGAAATTAAACAAAAAAATAATTTAAAAACTAATCATCAAGAAAACTGCAAATAAGCCATTGACGTATTTGACTGTCAGTACCTCCGGATGAACGTCTCCGGTATGCAAACATTGGTTCGGATGATTCAATCTGTGGTTCAGGACCCCCCTCATAATAGCCATGAAATCCAAGAAATGGAACAATTATCCTGGTTACAAGGTTTTCCAAATGGTGTTGGTTTTCATTTGGTGGATAATGATCATGCAGGTTCTGCAAAAATAAAAAGTACGTGATATTGCAGAGTACAGTACAGTATGCAAAAACAAAAACAATGCCTAGCAGGACCTAATGTTAAGGGAAAGCACATTAGAGCAGACAGATCCTCGCTATTCACGGAGCAGCCACACTTTTAAAACACCATGTTTTGGTTTTGACTTTTGGCTATGATAGCATTTTCAGTAGTATTGTCAATAAACAATAACAAACTAATATATTAAACATCGCAAATGATAAACTATACAGTAGTTAAATGCACTGGCGAATTTAAAAAGGGGGGGGGGGTAGTTA
>JAQIWH010000792.1:0-40375 GCA_034695005.1 Cryptops parisi | reverse complement strand
CCGACATTCAATTGTTTTTGTCGTGTGGCTTGTGCTTGTTCTCAAAAAGCACTTGATGTTATGTCATGTAATTATTCGATTTTCATTCTCGACATCAATTTAAGCATCGTAATCGATAACCCACTTGAAACGAATGCACGACAAGTTTTGTTGTTTTTTTTTTTGTGAATTATATATATGTATATATACATAAAACATACACGTATAATTATTGTCAACCCCATAATTTATTACCGTGGTTAATTTTTTTGTGTTATACAAGCCGTTTAGTTACGTAATTAACACCTTGTTATTTTGTGTTAAAAAAATTACGGGGTTAAGGTCAGTGTTAAACTTGACATTTTTATAGACTGTATATTTTTTTGTATTTATATAAAGACTTGACATTTGTAATTGACGTTACATAACGGTAGTTGTATTATTAATGACACTTTAGTTATAGGTTGATTTTTTATTAATAATATATTTTTATATAAATAATATAATGAATCGATAATAAAGGGATATTTTGTATAGGCCTACAGAACTAGTAATATTGTTTATTAAATTATTATATTAAAAAAAGTAATTTTTTATTGTATTTAATTATGTTTATTTTAATTATACATACATACAGTATACTGTACATTCGAAACCGCTTAATATGTTTTTATTCCATTTAAGAAGTTAACGTGTGCTTTGGCGAACATTCGGATTTTCGTCTTTACATGAATAATATATTGTTTTTTTAAGAAAATTTTACGATTTAAATTTAAATACAGTGTTTGTAATTAAACTATATGAAAAGCAAAATGTCTTTCCTCTGTCTGTGGGAAAATGTTTCCATGACAACAATTAAAAACACAACTTTGCACACAAGGAAAATCGTAGCAAAGTGACTGTAAGGAAACCCATTTTTCGACGATACAATCTTTTTTGTTGTTTATTTTCACGTGCTATAGCACGGGTTATCTAGTAAATAATAAACTATTTTAACATGGAAAATGATATGAAACACGTACATTAAAAATGATTTCAAAAATTATACTCTTCATATACTGTTATATACAGATATACCATATACAGATATACTGTATGTAATAAATATGCGAAACATGCAATTTTTTGAGATTTTCGATATATGCGAATTTAAATTTATTCGATCGTTGAGTAATTCGGTATTTGATTTATGCAAGTTTTGAGTCATTTTATTTTTTATTTATGTAAGTTTTGTATATGCGATTGTTTTTTTTTTCACATTGGACTTATGCGGTTTTTGATTTAAGCGAAGGACTTAATGCGGTTCTCGTTTTATGCGTTTTTGTGGTACATTGGACTAATACAGAATACAGTATTTATTTATTAAACTACACAGTATATTCTCATAAACGACTGTAGATGACAGTATACGTTCAATTCCCAGCTCACAAACTCACTCACAAATGAAGCTGATACAAAAAGTATAAAACAAGCGGAACACAAACAGAACCTGTATAAAAACGAGACATTATACAGCCGACTGTAAATTTAAGGAAAATATATATATGTAATATATTTATGTATATATTTTATTTATTATATTTTAATTATATAATTTTGATAAAAATTAAATATATTGTATATAACACGAAATTTTATACCAGTTCATGAAACGCACAACAAAAAATGGGCGATGTATCTCATAGTTAAATGAAATGTTGGATACACAATTTGTTTTATAAAATAGGATTCCTATATACAAAAAATCGCTGTTAATTTTGTATAATACACAATTTTGAAAAACACATTTATTTCATACAAAGGTGAAGAATGGAGCCAGGTTTTTTGTTTATTTTTTGGCGATGCTGATATTTGGGTGTGGCCCATTCAATTATAGTTCGTGTGTTGAAAATGTTAAGGGGTGATGTTTAGTTTTCTCTTACACACGAAAATTGTTTATATTTTTTTACGTACATAGTGTATATATAGTATAATGTTATTGTTTTCCTTTCAAAATTACGATGTTTGGTGAAAATGGAAATCATGTCAGTTATTAGGAATCAAGCAGGTGATTAATTGATAATTAAACGCGAATTAGAAATTACACGATCTCTCTCATTAAGTAAACGATATAAATTAAAAACAAACAAACAGACAGACAGACATTGATTTTTTTATGAGCTGGGATTTTTATTTATATCAACCTAACCTGACATGTCTGCAATGCTGACAGTTTTTTATTTTCGTGAAATAATGTCTTTAAATAATTAGTTGAATACTAGTTATTTTTGGTTTATATCATTTATCTAGTTAAGTTTATATAACTGGATTTAGAAAAGTGTATTAATATCGATTTTATTTTGATTTTTGAACAGATTTTCATCATCATCCTCATCGACGTCGGTCAACTCCTATTGAGATGGCAGAAGAGCCCAAAAATGCTGTAAAAAGTGAGTACAACATTTATGTATAATATACAGTATATACAACACACACTGTACTTATATCAACAAATTTTGCTGCGTATTCAAGAAAATTCGTAAAATTTATCTCATATTTTATTTACATGCAATCAACAGCGTATTAATAGAATGTGACATTTGCGTTCTTTTAAAGATAGTATCACACTATGACATTTAACCTATGATTACAATTATTATTTTATATATTTATGTTATTAAATTGTAAACTTGCTATTAACATTGTTTATTTTAAATATACAATAGCATTTTTTTATATTTAAAAATAAAAACATAGTTTTTTAATTTCAACATAAAGTCTTATCAAGTTTTGGATATTGGAATCAAAATACGTTATCCCAAATTTTCTTTAATATCTAGAACAAGTACATTAAAAATGCTTTGTAAGTTTTTCATATACCCTTATTGTTATATACAGTTATAATATATACTTGTAGACATACATAATGCAAAAATAATTTTTCGATTTATGCGAATTTTGATTTATGCGAAATAAAAATTTTGTTTGCGATCGTTGAGTAATTCGATATTTGAATCTTTCCATTTTTTGGATTTTTGCAATTTTAGAGTTATTTACTTATATACTGTATATGCGTTTTGTTTAAAAATTATGAGAAAAACTTATGCGGTTATCGTTTTATGCGTTTTTGTTACATTGTACTATACAGTATAATATACTGTATAGTACACAAACTCACTCACAAGTAAAGCTATAATAATATAAAGAGTATAAAAAGTTAATTTATACATTTTTTTTAGTAAATTTAATTTATATCTTTTATTGTAATCGCGTATGGAAATATTGGTTTTGAAGATGTGTTCAATATCAGTTTCTTTTCTATGAATCGTATGATTTTGAACCTTTGAAAGGTGAATGTTATCATGTTTGTTCAGTTACTGAAAATCAATAATCAATCATAAAAAAAATATAATAATAAGAAAGCAACCCATCAGCCAAATAAGTTGATTTACTCTTCGTTTACTCATATCATAGTATTGATTAGCGGAAATATACATTTGATGTATCATCAATATATACGATATCCATTAAGATTACATCGAGATTAAATTATTACGTGTTATGAAGGTGTCGTATTGGTTTGATTCTAATTGAATTTTATAGACATTTTACGAAAAATTTCACTACACCGCCTGTTTCGTAGACAGTAATCATGAAATATATTTTATACTTAATAAGAACATTTTTATATCTATTGATTTCTACAGGGTGTATGCTGTCATGTCATACGTACTGTCAAATGAGTATGCATTTGACCCATGTTTATATGGTTTTGTATTGATGCGTATTATCTGTGGTTAAAAATTGACTACATTTTTTCAGGAACACCCTGTATATAAAAAACTATGATACAGGGTGTGTCATATATATATATATTCACATAAATAGGTAAATACTTATAAACATAATGCATAAATTATTTATATATGCATAACTGCTTTCGACACACCCTGTATAATAGTTTCATTTCGTACTTAAATATACTGTGCATAACTGAATAAACGAATTGTATGCAGTTACATGTGACTATTGTTAAGTTTTGTAAAGGGAGAAAATGTTGAACTGACAAAAAATTACGTGAAAAGGTTTCATTTCACAAGGGTTTGAAAGCATTGTGATCAAAATCAATAAGTGTGTTTTTTTTATTTTACATTTCATTTATGTATTATGTGCAATTGATTTAGTAGGCTCAAAAGACTTGTTTGACATATGAAACAAAATAGAAAAAAAAATTAACAAAAAATGTGAAACGAATGACAATTGAAATTTGAGAATTTGAGTTTTTTCAGAATGTCTGGAATATCAATTGTATCTTAAAATGTCTGAATATCAATTGCATATTAAAAAAAAATGTATTTTAAAATGTAATATAATATGCAATTATATTTTAGAATGTTTGATATTACGTTTTAATACAACAGTGACATACAGACTGTAATCTTAATTTGTGATTATTTTATGTCATATACAGTATCTGATTGGTGATTTTCAGTGTAGTTAGCATGTAGTTGTTAGCAACACTTAAAATATCACTTATGTTGAACATGTTTACTTGCAGTTATGTTCATAATTTATTGCACCTTTAATGTATTTATTATAAAAACATAAACCGTTTTCAGAGAAATGTTTTTGACTGTCAAAATAGTCCATCGATAAACCACGCATGACAAAACACATACAAAATAATTTAATGGTTTAATTTTCTTTACAAACATACTGTAAACACTTTTTAAAAATATATTACATTTAATATTTTTATAGATATAATCCTTAGCCACAATGGATACTATTGGATACTCTGTGCAATTAATTTTCGATGTCAACTCAATGAGGTTTGAAAGTAACATTGTGTGAATTTGTCAGTTATTCTAAAATACCAATTAAAAAAATTTCATAATTTTTTTGTACAATAATTTTCATTATAAAAATAAATACAAAAATAAATTATACACCTAGCCGCTGGTGGTGCTAGGCATAAAGTTGTTGTTTTTAACTAACCTAAACTAGTGTATATGGGTATAAATACCACTTTATTTAAAAATACAAAATAATTTATCATTGATCCAATTTATCATTGAATTAATACTGATTTGTTTGTTTTATTTAACCTAAATGAACTCAAGCGCCACAAGCGGACTCTCGGTTAACAAAAAAGTATTCAATTTTTTTTGTCTACAATTTGCGAAAATAACTCTGAAACATGGATGACAGAAATTAAAATTTATTAAAAATGAGGTGTAAATGAAATTTACTTGAAGATGAAATGTAAATGAAATACTGAAAACATGTTAAACATATGGAAACATGTACATTGTACATTTATTGATTTTGATTTATTATACATTTTAACTATATATTCATTTAAACGTATTTATTTTACAACCAGGTTACAGGTCTACTACATGTTTTATTAACGTGTTCCATCAACCTAACTTTACTTTAAATTTTCATTTTAACAAAAAAATTATTTTTGAATTTTGTGTGTGTGTAATTTTTGTGTTATTTTTTGAAAATGAATTATATCACACTTTTCTTTTCTGTGAAGTTCAATGACTCGGTTTCATTTCCCAAATGTTCTCTTCAATCGTCTTTTCTGATAAAAAAAAATCCAGTCTTTAAAAAGTAATCAAATTGTAAAAAAGATGAGAAATTTACTATCAACAGCTTCACTACATATTTTTTGTCTGTAATAAATTTCATTATACTTTTAACTAAAATAGAGGGTGTTTCAAAACTCTGCTTATTTGAGAATAAAAGGAAAAATAAAACAGCATTTACACTATGTATGGAGATTTTTGGAACACTCTCTACACTTATGATGTACATGGTGAAGTTGAGTTTCTTCACGATTATATTTTGCATAAGATTAGACAGGCCAACGAGATTATAATTTGAAGATAGTTAAAATTTATAAAAATTTACATTTTAAATGTGATGTACTTGTAATTGGTAAAAACATGTAACATGGTTGTAAGATATTTATATTGAGTGTTTCTCTTTTATTTTACAAACTGTATTTTTAAAAACTGCGTATATGCAAATTATTTGACATTTTAATTCCACTTTTACAGGATTTTTAGACGAGTTACACATAAACTTTTCTCTCATATGTTAAACATGAGTTTTTGTCTAACACATAAAACTAAACATGCCTGTTGGACATACGTTTTTACTTTAAACTGAACTTTGAAGTCGAAGAAAGAAGTATGCAAACAGCTGAAATATAAGCATACATAAATACAAGGGTATATATGATACTTGCGATCTTATTATATACAAGTATAAGAATACATAAATACAAACAAAAAGTTACCGGACAAAAATAACTATTTATTTATTACGTCAACAATGACGGAAGACAATTAATTTAATTCATAAACATAATTTATTGATTCAACTCATGTTACTTCGCAACATTCGTTGGTTAGTGTTTTATATATACTTCATCTCATTAGTTATCGCTTATGTTTGTGTTGGTATAACATATTTTTACACATTCGAAAATGCTTCTAGATCATTTTTGACAAAAATGTTACTTAACACCCTTTTACACCAGACCCTTCAATTGTGTACTGCAGTTTTGCCATGGAAATTTCGATTTTTGCAATTTTTGATTTATGAGCAGAATATGCAATTCACTAGCAGAATATGTAATCCTCGCATAAATCGAAAACTTCCTCATTTTTTATCCACATGCAATCTCACTCCGAATATATTAAAATGTTTTTTAATGCACGAAGTAGTATCCTTATCACAACATCTTCCAACAACATTGCATGTGAAAAATGCTAGCACGGTAAACAAATTTTGTTTATTATATCTAATGCAATAACTAAATATGACAAAGCGTTTTTAAACATTTACACACACACACTGAGACATCATTAAATAATATAAATGTTTACTTTGTTCTAGGAGATACGCCCATTGATGACAATACAAATTTACATTTTCTTCTCTGTCTCTCAAAAATCTATACCTTTTCTATATAATTCATTCACAAAACACAATGCATTATGTTTGTGTAATTATACTTTTTTAAACTGAATATTTTGTGTGAATCTTAAAACATTAAGATTTCACATACTGTCATTTACAAGAAATCTTCGATTTACGGGTGGTTACGTTTTGCAAATATCTCGCATAAATAAAAATATGTTAAGGTCTCTTGTCACATCCGAGAGTTTAGGTATTGCAACTCAGGCAATTTGTTTTTTGACAGCTGTGACGTTAGTTTCTTCCCCAGCCAATGAAAACTGATTGTCAAGAAGCTGACGTTACAATTATCCATAAATTACTCCACTTGCCTCACCAAATATTACGCGTGTCAGGAGGCTTTTTATATTGAAATTTTTATGATGTTGTCGAACAATTTCAAACGTAGAACAATTTCAGCTAAAAACCAATTTCGCAGAAATGAAAAATCCTAATCGCATAATAGCGATTTTATTTTCGATATAGCGAACGCCTAATAGTATTTCTCTCATCATGGTAGCAAAGTCGCTTGTATCGAGATTTTTATTTTTATTAATTTGATAAAATTAATTTTAATTTGTAAAAAGATAAATATTGATGCATGCCTGTGTGCAAAAGTAATTTTCCTGTATAAACATTGAACCATTTTAATTTTATTGTGTTTTTTTGTGGATGTATTTCTATATGAATATAGTTCAAACATATGATTTATTTGGTATGTCAATGTAAAACAGAGGGGGATTCATGCAATACAAAGTCAGTGTTCTGCAAATTTGTGATAGTACATAAATCATGTAAGAGGATGTGATCCCGAATGAACGTGAGTTTCCGCTTTGCAGTCCAAACAGTTGTTGAGCATTTCATGAGATACATATTTTTTGTTTTTTGGGGTTTTCTAGCTTGAAATATGGCTTTCACAACACTAAGTTTACCACCGTTAATGTTGTTAAACGACACAAAAAAAAGTTGCTAAAGTTGGTGGTATTGTTCAACGCCTACACTGGGGTACAAATAGTTACACAATGCTTTAGTAACACTATGTGACATTTAAGCGAGTTGACAATTCAAAACTGTTTAAGTGGAAAATTATTTCTGACGGTACTTTTCCGTTTGCCGAGAGGTACCGCTTGTAGCGTTAAGGGTTGTTAATTTTTAACTTGCTTAAACTATAGACACTATTATAGTGTTTACGGGTATAGATACTAGTTTAGGTTTAGTGAAAAATGCAACACTTAATTTCATAAAATGAATAATTTTCTGTTCAATTTAACTTAAACTAGAATTACTACCCTTAGCGTCACAGACGGTGACTCTTGACAAACGTAAAAGTACTCTTCAGGATATCGCTTCTGGTATAATGTGTATTGTGTATAATGTGTAAATTCTATAAAAATGTTCAGTTCGAAAATTTGTATATGGTGTGTATCTTTGATATGACCATGACATTAGAGGTGATAAAGTCAATTTCGACCATGACTTAAAGTGATATGGTTATGGTGGGATATATTTTTTTATACAAATTTCTTTGTATAATAAAAACAGTATATTATAAAAATATATTTATTGATTGTCATTTTTTTATTATATTAAATACTCTTTTGATTTTTAAATTTAAAAATTTCAAAGAAATGGAAATTGTGCAAGATCAGACGTTGGAACTGTTGACATGCTCAAGTGTAATGCGTAGAAGCATACGTTTGATTTTTGTATGAGATACGCGAAGAAAAACACAGAATTAGATAAGCATTAATATAGTTGGTTATATTATTTTTTTATCAGTTCTATTGAACGTACTGTTATTATTAAAAATAGAATTTTATTGACATAAATTCAATATGGTGGAATATGAAACCAACCATGACAACACACGAATTGGTAAAACTCAGAAAAAAAAATGTTTTTCCTTGAAATTGATAAATCACATGATACATTAAACTAGTTTATTTTTCAGAAGTAATGGATAATTTGAATAAATGACTTACTTATCTAGATATTTACTTACTTATCTATCACTCAAATTTCTGGATAATCGGAAAAAACAACGAATCCAACAGATATCACAGATACTGAGAAAAGAAACATTGATGAAATGCAGAAAAATTCTGTTTTCCTCTGGAGATTGATAAATTCTATGGTACAATATATCTAAAAGAAATGAATACTCCGAAAAAGATTAAAACTCAATTGATATAAACATATTTTTGTATAATACATTGTGTTGCCATGTTACATTTATCATTGCACTAGTAACTACTATATCTTCACGTGTTATAGCACGTGAAGATATTGTTTAAATTTTTTGTTTACACTCATGTTACTGTGGTTTTCTTGTGCGATAAGTGTGCTTTTAATTGTTGTCATAAAAATATTTTTCCACAAACAGAGAAAGAAAGAGGGCAACTTGTCTTTTATTATACTCATCCAATAATAATTCATGGTTAATGCTATCAAAAGCCTTTTTAAGATCAAATAATACCATGATAGTGAGTTTATGCAGAGAATAGTTTTTTTATACTCTTTAACTTTACTTGAGTGGGAGTGAGCTGAGAATTGAACGTATACTGCCATCTACAGTCATTTATGAGAATATACTGTACTAAAAAATGCATAAAATGAAAACCACATAAATTCGTTGAATAAATGAAAAACTCCAAAAGTCCAATGTGAAAAAAAATCGCATCGCATATATAAATATATAAATAAATCAAAAATCGCAGAAATCAAAAATGAAATTACTCAAAACTAGCATAAATCAAATATCGAATTATTCAAGGTTCGCATATATTTATTTTGCATTATGTATATACAGTATATCGGTATACAGTATATCAGTATATGACAGTAGGCTATATAAAGAGTATGCTTAAAAAGCATTTTAATGTACTTGTATAGTGTACTATAGGTACCATTATACAATTTATTTTAGTGTGATGATGATTTATTTATGAACATAGTTGACACATCAGCTGTTTAGCAATTTGTGATATGAAATATGTCCACCAAATAATATCGTAGGAATTTTAATCTAAAACTGGATCGTGTGGATCAAGTAGACGATACGTTTATTGTTTTGACATTTCAGTGGCCTACATTTTTAGTCACCAAACATAATGTTCATAAATCACTACTTGTATTATATTTTTTTTCGTGGAATTGTGAAAAGTTGGTTTTGCGGAAACATTCACTCCACATGCGACACTAAAACTCGTTTAGTAGAGTCGATCAGTTGATTATGCTCGACAAATTGTTTAATACGCTGTGAATAACGTGATTGATGGTGTTTATGCGGGGAAAACATGAAATCGAGGAAACAGCTTAATGATCACATTAACACGAAAACAAGCAAATGTTACTCGATTTTGAACAATCTCAGTGGGAGATATTTTCTTTTTTTGTGCTGTTGATAGACCTGAAGGTTTGTCGACAAACACTCAACGACCGTTTATATTGTCAACACTCAAGTTTTCTTTTTTTTTCATATAGTGTACAGTGTGAAAATATTTTTTCATGGGAATGTCTCTTCAATAAGATTTTCTTTGTCTCTTTTTACAGGCATCAATTCTTATTCCATCCGAAAAAACTCATTCGATAAGAAATTCTTGAACAATGCAGCGAATGCAGATGTAAAGCTGATGGGAAAGACTCCATTCACATTATCTGTCAGCATCTATCTTGATTTACTATTGAAATCAACCTAAGGCTGAGAAGACAAATTGTAACTCTTTTCATTATTATTCTTGTTGAAAACTTTATTTAGATTGATATTCCACGTGGTGCTAAAGGATTTGGATTCTCGGTAACATGGGTTCAACCTGTCAGAGTGGCGAGAGTTGTTCAAGGTACGACGAATTTGATTATAGGGTGAAACAAGAACGCCATAGTGTATGGTTTTGAACGGGATGACGTTTAATTATTCATTTTTTAATACAATCTTTGTAGATAGCCCAGCTGATCATGCTGGACTGAAAGTGGGAGATCGAATAATCTTCATTAGTCAACAGAATGTTGTCAAGGCTTCGGATAAGACCATCCTCAAACTTATCAAGTAAGACAAATTTCATTTTAAATAATTTTATTTTCTGCTGTTCATGGATCGTTTATCACATTTTATTATTCACAATTCTGTACATGAATTCTGTCATACAGGGTGAGTCAAAAGTACGCTTTTATGATAATATTATAATGGCTATTACAATGACAATTTTGAGTTTTGGTTATTAATGGCACCGTCTTAGGATTCTTTACAATGGTGGTATTTGCATTGACCTAGCATTGTTACAAACCAAAAATCACATTATTACATAGGAAATTATGAATCATGAATACCAAGTCATATTTAGAAAGTTGTATCTTTTCTAAAGGCCTACTAAGGCCTTGTAAAACTATTTAGTGAAAATCCACCTTTGTTTTAGTTATTTTCAATAATGCAACTGAAATAAAATTTACAACACTAGAAAGCTGCCCCTAACACAGCTTTGCTGCAAGTCACTCATACTATGCAGTGAAGTTAGTTTAGTTGCCGCCTACTTAATTTAAAGACGAATTTAAAGATGCACTTCAACTATGAACTAAAACAACTCTACTAAATAGCATGGATGACTTGCAGAGAAACTGTTGTAGGGGCAGCTCTCTATTGTTGTATCAATTTTGATTTCGGTTGCATTGTTGAAAATCAATAAAACAAAAGTGGATTCTGATATTATTATTACAAGAATCCAGACCCTTTATAATATTCCCATGAAACCGTACTTTTGACTCACCCTATATATAAAGTAGGTTTACACTGAAATATCACATGTTTGTACAAATTACAATATGTTTAATTCGTTTAAAATTCATTGTTTTGATGACACGTTTACAATTTCATGACATGCTTACAATTGGTCCAGCGATATAATCAAAAGATTGAGATAGGTCATTATGGTTTAACATGATCCAAATATGACATCAGTAAAAAAGTTGTTTGATTTTTTTTTAATAATAAAAGGGTCTGATAAAATGTTCATGAAAGCATTGCAATGACACTGTAATATGAAGATCAATGTAATTTACCACCAATCTTTAAATAAGACAAAACTGAAGAACCACAACCAAAATATACCCTGTACATAACTATCAACGTTTGAATCGATTTACAATGTTTAACGACGATCTATAACGTTGTATATACATTAAACACTTTTAACTCTTAGTCTTGCACCTTTAAGTTGACAATGTTGCGGATCAATGCTGTGCCTGATTATAGTAGTTTCTAAACGCGGCACTTTCTTACGTTAAAATATAAATAAAGATTTGTTGCGATCACTTAGGCATTTGACAATTTCAGTGCTGCACTAGACCCATTTGACCAATATAACATAGATGTGTAAACTATTTTACAGATGTTGTTTTAACATTAAATTTTATTATTCCTTGGAGTAATAGTACTTGGATTACTGTGGCTTACATATTGAAGCAAATATGATACATAGTTTAAATTATGGAAATGCTTGCATTTGGGATTACTGATGATCTTCAAGTTGAACTACAAGTTGAGATTACACGTTACCGTTAAAGTGTAAATTCTATTTCATGATAGTCCTATTACTCCTATAGTTGTTCAGGTTAAGTACCGTATTTATTTTAATACACAATGCGCTCCGGGCAGCATGATGATAAGTCACACTTTTCAAATTGTTTCGGGAGAGCTATTTTTCGGATGAAAAACTCCATAGCATCCTATATTGAGCAACAAGATGATTTTCTACATTACGCTGCCATTTTCTGGAAAAACCATGAAGTTGTGAAGTGACTGGGTGAAAACAGTACTGAGAGACAGTTTGATGAAAAAAATGTCATTTTTGGAAAAAGTGTAGCTTGAAATCTTTTTTATATAATTTATATCACATTTTAATTAGGTATTTCATGAAATAAATTATTTCAATTTTTTGTGTTAACATGAAACCAAGCTCGATAAATAACGGCGTTTTTCTTGTGCTATAGGCCTATACTGAATGTGGAACTTCGATGATTTTTGTAATCAAGTCTGCACTTGTATTGGTGCAATTGAGTGTTTTATTACTTTATTGAAATTGAATTCAAACCGATTTATGGATTTTAAAATACATGAATATCACACACAAAAAAAATGACGTTAGACCAAACTATTTTTGGCAAATTCTAAGAACACGTGTCCACAACTACGTTAACATAATTTAAGTTGTATTGATAAATCGAAGGGTACCCGGCAATATAATAATAAGCCACTTTTTTTTTTTTAAAAAATGATATTTTTACATCAACAAAATGTCCCTCAAACAAAATAAATACATTGAAAACAGCAAAAAAAAAAGATCTTTAAAAAGTAACATACATACAGAACAAATAAACAAACGGCTCGATATCTAAAAATCACCCATTTATTAAGTATGAAACCAATTTGTTTAAAGTTATAATTAATTTCTAATTGAAGATACTAATGTTTCTAGCTGGTTACTTTACCATTTGAATTTTCCAGAACATGGCAGCATAATGTAGAAAATCATCTTGTTACTTAGTACAGTACTCTATGGAATTTCTCACCTGAAAAACGGCTCTTCTGAACAGTTTCAACAAAAAAAATGTGGCTTATCATTATATTGCCCGAAGCTTTCAATTGTAGTTAATTTCTAAAAAAAAAATGGATTTGGAAGTTTTATCACATGTTTCGTAATATTACAAAAAAAAAAGGTTTGTAGTAAATAATAATTTTTTCGGATTTAGCAAAACTCAAATTGGAACATATTTCAGAGATGGGTGGAGTCTCTCCATGTTTTGCTAACGCTAACTACCTTCATGGGAAATGCAATAAAAAGTTTTCTTTCTATTTTTTCCTTGGCAGCACAACTAGCTAATGGTCAATATGGAATATTCAATGTTATTACCTAAAGCTGACGATATGATGGTATACTACAGTTATTGAAATATTGACATGTTACATAACTTGATATTCTATGAAAAGCTTTACATTTTTTTTGCAGTGTGTTCCACAGTAAAAGCTCATATAATCGACATTTAGTGGTACTCTCGCTCTAACGGCACATTTCCATATAATTGAATACGACTTACATAATATTTTTCATTGTTTGAAGGTTTCAGACTACAACATTGTTAGTGTTGCTTGCACAACCAAGGTTCTATGCATATTGAAAAGTAAATAGTTTTCAATTTATGCGAGTGTTACGTTCTGCAAAATCCTTGCATATACCGTACTGCATCGGAAATCGTGTACACTAATTTAAGTTGTACTGTAATCGTGTATACGAAAAACTCGATCATCCGAAATTCTGGTTTATCTGAATCATGTAAAATATGTCATTTCGATATTAAAAATCGATACATTATCGAAAAATTATTGACATTACAGCTAGCTATGAATAATTTATTGAACTAATAATTTTAAGTTGTTACTGCACATTTTGTTCATTGAATGTTCACGTTTTTTCAACATGTACAACGTTGTTGGTTTTTTCTTAATGCCAAACCGGGTAGTTACATTGAAATTTCAGATTATCCGAATTTTTGTTTATCCGAAACTTGCTTGGTCCAAACACATTCGGATAATCGAGTTTGTAGTAAATTTCGATATTATCATAAAATGGAAAAACTTCAATTGAAGAGCTTCGGGCAATATAATGATAAGCCAAAGTGTTTCCCAAAATGACATTTTTACGCCAAACTGTTCCTCAGTATTGTATCACAGCAGTTTGTTACTTTACCACTTCTTGGATTATCCAGAAATGGGCAGAATAATATAGAGAATCATTTTGTTGGTAATCGGTATGATAATTTATGGAGTTTTTCTCACCAGAAAAACGGCTTTCTTAAACAATTTTTAAAAAAAGGTGGCTTATCATTATATTGTCCGATGGTCTTCAATTGACAGGGCTAAAATTTGCGCCATATAGCATAAACATTGTGGCAATAAAGTGATAAGTGCAGAAGCATTCCTTCACTCACATAATCGCACAATAGGCCTATATGTTCTCACGAGCGAAGGATTCATTTCATAGCACCTCAGCGAAATCGCATTAATCGAGGAATCAATGATTGAACACTTACTATAAACTACTGTACTACTGTACTAATGATTAAACATACATCACTAACTATTGTTTGAAATTGAAACATGTTGATAAATACATAACTGCAGGTGACAAATAATTTTTCTTTGACATCACTTTATGTGCAATGTACTACACGAGTGTCAGTATTAAAGTTCTTGTCATTACAGTGTACAATTACAGTACTACAGTCAACTTTGATTAAACTGTCGCAGGAAATCAGCTTCGAAGGTGCCTAATACCAAAGAGCACCTAAGGGCATCATCATTATGGGTTCAAGCATGGGGTCTAGGATATCTTTACTAGTACCCAGACTAAAACAAAAAATATACTAGGAGGCCATAACCCTTCTCTCCTGATTTGAGATGAGAGGGTCCTCAATGATCACATAATCGATTCTACCTTTGGCAATACAAGTTTTCCCATGGGAATAAAATCTTATGCATGCGCAGTTTCCCAGTCCTCGTATTTCGAGGTGGATGGGCTAAGGACTGCAAGGTTGAAACTGCAAAGCAAATATTAATTTATCAAAACGAATTAATGAATTTTCACTTGCATATGTCACTCGTGTGTTTTATTTTTTATAAAAATACAAACTAACGAGGGTTTTTTATACTTGTGAAACCCAGGTTTCGAATTTGGGTTGTCAGGGATGAATTTTTATTGTCGAAATGATGGGAAAGATTTTGGACTCGTGCCCTGGATCTTTTCAATCAACTTCCTACGGTTTACAAAGATGGTTATGATATTAAATATACCCATTGAATATATTTTTAAGCATATATTTTTTGCTTGTAATTGTACATAATATAGTACATAATATGTATAGTATATTTATTAATATGAAACACTGTTTAATCTACTGGATTTGCTGAACAGTGAATCTAAACATCTAACTAAATCTAGCACAACAGATTCTTACTTTACTAATTTTAATGGTAAACGCGAAGTTGTACATGTTGTATACTTGAAGTATACAACACTGCATTTTTAATTGAAGAACCTCGTTCAAAGATACAACACTTAATGATTTACAACTAATCATAAAATTCATACATTTCTGTTTGCACAAATCTCACCACAAGCGGCTTCTCCGTTAAAAGAAAAGTATCATAATGTGTATTTTGTAGTGTAACAAGAGAATATCTAATCCGAAACTTGTGTAATTTGGTATTGTCCAACATTGACAAATAATTGAAATGTAGCCGAAGAAATTATTCGATTAATCATATCACTATTTTTGTGATTCAATCCTTTTATTTGATTAATTTACTTCATCAGTATTTTGGAGACCTCACATTAAAACAAAAAATTGCGATTAACCATCATTAAATATACAGTTTGAATGTTGGCAACACTCCAAATAGTATTGAAGTGAAACATAAAAGCTGAATTGCAATCAGCAGATGGTAATATAAATTACATTAAAATTAACGGCTTTTATGCTCATTTTTAAAAGTGAACTTTATGTGCTATGTAAACCACTGTTTCATTGTATACACAACATAATTACACATAAACATGTATTTTTTCACTGAACATTAAAACTGATGTTTTTGATATTAAAAAAAATTTTGTTTTATATTTTGCAGATCTGAGCGAAGTATCCTACAGTTGGAAATATATCGCCGAGGCCTTGCAAACATTTCGAATCTTACAGCCAAAGACATTCGACAGCTCGAAGGCATTTCCGATTCGCCAGCTTCCAGTTCACGATATCCTCACCAGAACCATACCAATTCCGAATATGGAACCTACACACCAACCATGATGGTGCGAGCAGACAAAAATTTGGGAAGTCGCTTGCTGTCAAATCGGATAGCAGGATTCAACACACCACCGAGCAGGAGGACAGAGTTCGGATATCGCAGTGGATCATGGGGACGACTCAATCATGAGGTCAGTTTTCATCGTCATGTTTGTCATTGATTTTTCTTGGGTAGTTTATGTATTTGAGAACTGGTGGAACCTTTTACTCTTGACAGTTGAAAGAATCGGACATTTTACGATACCATCTAAACAGTTGATATTTATGTGACTATTTGAAGAGTTTCGGGCAATATAATGATAATCCACATATTTTGAAATTGTTTAACAGAGCCGATTTTTTTCTGGTGAAAAACTTTGTAGAGTCCCATGCTGAGCAACAAAGTGATTCTTTGTTGCATTAAGCTGCCATTTTCTGGAAAATTTAGAAAGTGTTAAAGTAACAAGCTAGAAACAGTAGCCTACTGATTGGACAGTTTGATGTAAAAATGTCATTGTTAGAAAAAAAAGTGTGGTTCAACATTATATTTCCCGAAGGCCTTTATTTATACCTGTTGGATAAACTAGCCAGACTAACCAGAAAACCGATACTGGGAAAACCATAGAACGATTATATTTTTTAAATATAAAAACAGCCAATAAATAGCTTCTTTAAGACATGATAGATGACTTAATCTTGAGGTCAATTTATTTAAACTAAATCTATTTCTATTGCAAATGTCATTAATTATTTATGCAATTTTGCATTTTTAACTTCAGATTTATATCACTTCTTTAATCTGACATTTTGAAAGAATCAGACATTTATGATGCCACATGACACATTCACTAAACAGTTGATGCATTTTTACCATTGATGCAAATACATACTTGTGCCTTCTTGGTTATACAGTATATATAAAGGGGTCCTGATAACAACATAATGATAAGCCATATTTTTCCCCAATAATGACATTTTTAAACTGTCCCTCAGTACTGTTTCTTACTTGTCACTTTACCACTTCCTGGATTTTCCAGAAAATGGCAGCGTAATGTAGAAAATTACCTTGTTGCTCAGTATGGTACTCTATACAATTTTTCGCCAGAAAAATTACCTTTTTGAAAAATTTTGGAAATATGACATCGTTATTATTGCCCAAAGTCCTTCATATGTTTATGACATCTAATCCAGATTCAGACTGAGGGTCTGACACGACGGGTACAGGTTTTCTCGGAGTTTTCCCGTTTCTTCCTGCATTATAAAACCCTGTTCCATGTTTATCGTCCCCATCCTCTTCATTATTTCAGTATTTCTAATTTCAATAAAATCTGAGGACCAAATGACATAGCTGTTAAAGCCAGTCGGTGCCCTCGTTAAACCCCAAGTACCTACCTCTAATCCAGAAAAACCATTTTAAAGTGAGAAAACAAGTAAATAACATCTGATTCTTTTACCAGCCAACAAATAGGTTTTTTAAGCCTTCATAAACTGTCATAAAATATTTGGGCAGTATTTCAGCAAAAAAAATTATTATTTTTCATAAAACACATGTAAGCCTACTTAGTTAATTATAACTACAAAAACATTTGTCCTAAGCCTACGTTGAATATACTGTATCAAAATGTACTGTATCATTATGTCTGCAAGGCTAAAATTTATGGCTGTAAAACTGTGTTTATTTTACATCCACAATAGTATTCGCAAGTTAGCTGTAACTATGCGCGGTGTTAATGCTGGAAAGCCTTTAAAAGCTGTAGCTATGACCTAGTGTCATGCTGGAAAGCCTTCAAAAGCTGTAGCAATGATCTGTGCTCGGCAGGAAAACACTACAAAGCTGTAACTGTTCACTGTGTCATACAGAAAAGCTAAAGTGTTTATTTTAGAAACTAAATTATATTCAATCGATAATTAAATCACGTGATGCAATAAGTGAAATATATATATATATATTTCTTACTAACTGCTTTAATTACATTCTAGCAGAAACATCTGATGTCACCAAAGGGATGTTACACGTTCTTGTACCTTCTATTTATTCATTTATTTATTTAACAAATTTCATATCCCAATGGGGATAAAGTACATTTTATATTAAAAAAAGAACAATAATCAAAATAAAATTCACAATTCGTGGAGTATATGCTATTGCTCATGCACATTAGCGCATGACGCTTCGAATAACGTTTTTACAGTCACTGATCAAGGATTGACACCATGATGACATCCCATGTATTATACCGCACTGGATGGAATGACGCCAACCTTAGTAATACATTGCACCCAGTGCATCGACGCCACTGAACTGTAATACGCACGGACCTCTTTAATCTGACATTTCAGAGAATCAAACCACATGACGCATCTTCTAAGCAGTTGATGAACTGTTATGCAAATATTTATACCCATTGGATATATTTATAAACAACCAACCAGTAAAACCATATTAAACTGGGAAAACCATCAAAAGAAAATACAAAAAGAAAAACAACATTATACTGGTTTTCACCATAAACGTCATTGATTTTTAATATAGTTTAATTTTGAACTGGGATTCCTATGGACCTCTTTAATCTGACATTTAAGAGAATTAGACGTTCATGATACCACATGACACACGCTTTAAAAGCAGTTCATGTACTTTTCCACCAATTGTGCGAATACGCTTATACATTACCTTCTTGGTTATGTTTATGACAGTTAATCCAGAAAAACTACTTTAAACTAGGAAAACAATAAACAATAGTTGGTTTATTAATTTACCAGCCAACAAGTAGATTTTTTTAAGAGATCATAGACGACTCAATCATGAGCTCGGTCTTTGGCCATAAACATTATTGATTTTCTATGCGGTTTTTGTATTTTGATACATGAACCTCTTTAATCTGACATTTGAGAGACTCCAGCATTCATGACACAGTACCATGTAACACATCCTCTCGGCAGTTGATAAACGTTTACCATTTATGCAAATACTTATACTTTACAAGTTATATAATTTTTTCATGACAATCGATCTAGAAAAACATTCCTAAAACTGCGAAAACGATAATTTTATACACTTTATATTAGCTTCATTTGTGAGTTTGTGAGTGAGTGAGCTGGAAAATAAACGTATACTGCCATTTCTGAAAATATACTGTTTAGTCCAATGTATCGAAAAACGTATAAATATAATTGTTTATACAGGGTGTCCTAAAAGTCTCCATACACAGGTAATGAGCTTTCATCAGTTTATTTAAGAACAATTTTGACCAAATGAAGAACTACGCAGGGTGTCCCAAATATCTCCATACATTGAACGTTTTGACACTTTTTATACTCTGTATATTAGCTTCACTCGTTGAGTAATATATGTTATGAGTTGGTAATTGAACGTATACTGCCATCTACAGTCATTTGTGAGAATACACTGTATAGTCCAATGTAAAAAAAATGTCATATATAAATGAATAATTAAATCAAAAATTTGCAAATATCTAAAATGAAATTACTCAAAATTCGCATAAATCAAAAATCGTATTACTCAATGGTCGCGCAAATTTAATTTTTAATAAATCGAAATTCGCATTACTTAAAATTTTTATAAACCGAAACTTGCAAAAATCAAAAAATGGAATTACTCAAACAAAACACGCTTAGATTCGACATCGAAATTACTCAGAGATTGAATAAGTTTCAATTCGCAATAAATCGAAACATGCAGAAATTCATAATTGGATTCTTTGCACTATGTCTCTACATTGTACATACAGTATATCTGTATGTGACAGTATGTAAAAATGTATGTTTAAAAATAATTTTTAATGTTTTTAAATTAAAGGTTCACTGTTGAAGTTGCACAACACTGGTACGATTACACAAATTTTCATTTGCACTGTAATGCAGAGAGCATATCCAAACACTATAAGTTGATATGCTCTATATTTCAACATTTGTCGATTAAAGAAGTTAATGTGTATCATTACACATTTTTTAGATCACATTCTTTAAAGTACATTATTTTTTAGATCGCATTTTTAACACAATAGTTTTCGTGCAAATGCAGATATGTCACACACACACACACACACATTTGTTCAAACATAATGCATACTTCAATTTTTCGTTAAGTGCACTTTCTGTTTTGTTGTTTTTACTGTTTTAAGCATGTCGTGAAACTGTCTTAATAAGAAATCTTTTGCCATATTTTTACTTTTCATTTTTTAAATGACAAGAAGGTATCGGGTCAAGACAATGATATCTAACATCATCTGGCAGATTTCCAACAAGAATCTGACCCTGAGCCAAATCGTCAGGCATAGTAATTTTTTTATGATCTCATTTTCCACCCATGCTACAATGGAATCTATGCCAAAAAACATTGGGAAAAATGTCCAATTACGAAATATAATTATCGACTTGAAAAATGATTAAACTCTACACATGTGATGCTTGGTTTTTGGTGGTTTTATGGAGACATGCAATGTTTATGGTTGACATTGTTTTTTTTCAGAGCCATGCATCGATTGATGATGTACGAAGACAGGCCATCTACCAGCTTGTGACTTGTGAAGAAAACTTCACAAATTTAACGTATTTCGGTATAGAACGTTACGTGGAAGGGCTCAGGAAGAAACCAAATATTTTGTCATCGACCGAACGAATCGTACTTTTTCAAAACATTGAAGAGGTAAAATAAATTGATATTTTTTTGGTGTTTTGTTTAGTATATCATTTATTGACTTTTGCAAACTACCAATTGCAATGAATGATTTCACGATTACTTGATTTGTTTGTTTTTTTTTTAGTTGGTTTGGTTATCGGGAAGTTTTGTCGAGAAAATAATGGAGGGAGATCTAAATTCAATTGGAAATTCAATTGGAGCCATCTATCAAGAAAAGGTTTGGCATTAAAATAAATAAAGAATAGTTGCAGTTTATTTTTGTAATACGTTGTTGTAACATTGTTTATGGTGTTGTTTACATTTTAGATTTTAGAACTGTGTGGAGCGTATCAGTTTTATTGCAATGGGATAAACGCTGCTGATGCCCTGCTCACATCTAAAATGCTCAATCCTAGTTTCTTGCAGTTTTTGCAGGTAAATACATTAATTCATCAATACATTAGTACAGGGTTGGACCTCATTTATCCGAAATTCACTAGTCTGGAATTTGTTTCGGTGGTTCGGAACTTGGAATTTACAGTGAAAGTCATACTTCGGTTCATAGTTTTTAAATTCACAATGAATATTTTTGGTTCGTAATTGTTCAAGTTTCAGTAACAGTGAATACTTTGGTTCATAAATTTTAAATGTACAGTATGTACAGTTTATTTTGCAATTTTCTCTGAGTTTTAGCGGTTCGGAAAAATTCGCTAATCCAGCCATTTTGTGGTTCCAAACTTTCCGGATTAGTGAGGTCCAATCCATATTATACAGTAGTAATTATCACAAGTTCTATAGTTACTATATATAAGGTGATCCAAAAAACTATTCTTAATTACTAGAGGTGGTAAAGGCATGTATTGAAATATCTCTTATACTGTACAATAAACTATAGTCCGGAAATAATTCCGTAACGAGATACCACGAAATCACGGAATTTTTATGACATACTGCTAATACATTGTTCCGATAGTAATAATAACCATATCCTTTGAAAATATATCAACACGTAACATTTCACATTTGAGAGTGTATGGCATTTTCGTTTCCGTAATTTTGCTGTATCTCGTTATGTAAGTATTTTTTGGTATATTATTAAAAGATGTTTCATTATATTCATTCTATCACGTCTGAAAGTTATACATATTCATTCTGTATTACCCTGTATAGTTAACTCCATGGAACTGTACTTAGCGAGAATAAATACTTAATTTTGATGTATTTTTCGCTTATTGCTATGCAAGTTATTATGATTTTAGTGTCGATTGAAGTTCCTATGACAATGTTTAATAAGGACAAAATGTTTACTTTTATAGAAAAACTAATTGTCTGCTTGAGTTTATCTAATAAAAATAAGTGCTAAATAGGAGCATGTTCGAACCTTTAACCTAAGTTAATCGATTGATCTTTCTGAATATTCAATTTAAAAAGATCAATCGATTTTAGCTAACTCTGCTGTACAGCAGTTGATTGATTTTCTATTAATATTATGTGTAATTATTTTAATAATGATGATTGTTTTGCTGTAAATTTTAGGATCCCCCTATTCCCAGTGAAAGACTAGATATAACAAGTTTCATTCATCGACCAGTCGAAGTAAATATGCCTTTCGCAATTATATACAGGAAGTCTTCAATTCATGCAAGTTTCGAGAGAAACTGTTCCAAAAGCCTGGTATATGCAAGAAAAATATCTATCGTGTTATTCTGTGTTGTGGTGCACAAATAACCGAACACTTCTGTCTTTGCACCAACCATGTGTCTGCCATGCATGACCCTTCATGTCAAGTTGAAATCGTCTGCTGTGGTTTTTATGGGAATTTTGACATACTGTATAATAGGACCCCACTCGTATCGTGGTTTAAGTTGCGGACCCCTGCAAAATAAAGCGAAAGCTCACTGATATTTGTTCAGACAAGTAAGTGTGCTATGCCTAAAACTGCTGAATAAGTGGGACAAGAACCGAAAATAATTAACATTAATATAATTGAAGTATTAATGAAATGTTGAAATCCAAGGCATTACTCCGAGATTCATGCTAGGTTTTCACCGAACACGATCTTTGTATAAATTGTGGACTCCCTGTAATACCCTTTGTTCGACAGTGTTAAAATATATTTTGTTATTAATATTTTTTTTTTTTATTTTTTTTTTTTTTAGCATTTCCGTGAAGTGTTACTGCTTTTACAAACAATCTTGGCTCATTCCGAGACTAGACATGCTGATTATGACCCTCTAGAAAATGTGGTAGAAAGTGTGTATTATTTTTGTACTCTCGTTTATGGATCAGATTATTGCTTTGAAATTTGTTTATTTTATGTTTAATTGTTGCCTTAATTTTACTTGTAGCCATGAGACTGTACTACAAAGACATCACGAGTACTCTGGATTTGTTGGATCCACGTATTGGCAGCACAGCTACTTCAGGAAACAATCAAATCACAGCCATCACAACGGGAACAACCATGGAAGACCTCGAACAACGGCTTGTTTTCACCAAGTCTGCAAAGGTATTGTTTGACGTTGGAGATTACTGTTTTTATACCAATAGACCAAAATTGTTTTCTGTATTCATTTTACAGTAGATGATTGTAATATAGTTTATTTTATTTTCTTAGAAATTGTGATGTTTATTTTTATAGGGGCAATTCCATGGTGACTAGCTTAACATTTGAAAATCACTTTTTTGCTAACATTCAGTAATTTAAAGCAATGCTTTATAATCTTCATCAAACGTTGATCATATCTTCAAATAATTAACCATTCTCAAGTAAAATTAAAGTTTTCATTTTAGTGAATTCTGAGAATTCAAATGGGAGCTATTTAATCATGTTAGTACTGGGATTAGGACTGCACAACTGTTAGTACAGTTGTGCAACCTCTGAATGTATACGTATATACATATTGATTGAGTAATCCTCTGAAAAAACCTGTACAGTATAATAGTCACATTTGCCTATAAATGGAGTGTACAATCTAAAAAACGGGTGTAATTAAACAACCCAAATTTTGAGATGATAATCAACTTTCCATAAAAATAATATTATTTAAGTTACTATTAGTGTTTACATGATAATTAGTAATAATAAGTGAAGGGCCTGGTGTAAAAGAGTGTTAAGTAACATTTTTGTCAAAAATGACCTAGAAGCACTTTTGAATGTATTAGGTGCAATTTTTTTAACTGTTTAATTTTCTAAAAAAAAAATAGATATTTGTATAATGAGGATATAATTCAATTGAACAATTGGTGGATAGCACGGGAGTATAGCCTGTTATGTTATCACGTTGACTTCCAGATTTAGAAGGATGAGGTTTACAAAAATGGGAAATGGTCTAGATAAAGTCAATAAGTATAAAATCAATAACAAGTGTTGAACTGTATGTGTAATTAAGAACGAGCAATTAAGGTTTTGATTTAAGGTAATGGCATGCAAGTGGGTTAAAAAAAATACAGGAAAATTGAATTACAAATGTAATATCAGACTTAGAAATAAGAGAATTTCTGTCACATTAATAGAAAACTATTATAAAATAAATGTAATAGTTGTTTCAAGGCACATTGGTCAGCGAGTTGCAATGTTGATAAAAAACATACAAGCACAATGTATTAAAAAATATAAAATTTTTTGAAAAAACTGTATATTATACAGTGTAAAAAAGTAGATTAAAATGAAAACACTGTCTATGTACATAGGTTATAAAAGACAAATGATAAAAAATATAATGGTCGTACATAAGTTATATAAGACATATGATGAAGAATATAATAGTTGTACCGAAGTACAGTGTTTACACAATGAAATATGTTATCGGAATGAAATACTTATAGAGTATACACAGTATACAATATGAGAATCACGTGGTGAGGATTGACAATTCAAAAGAAGTTAGTTAGTGAGTAAAGAGGTCAGTTGACTCTGTTACGCAGAGTTTTATAAAGAAAAAACTTGAAGAGACCGATGGTGTTAGTAGACCTGCAATCGGTAGGAAGTGTCAGTTACATGACATTTTATATTGAGTAGCTCCACGTGCAAAAAAGTTTTAGTAAAAGAGAGAATAAGGAGATTGGTGGTAGTTGAACGAGAGGATTCGAAAATTTGTTGTTAGAATATACCAGCGTGTTTATATTTAAAGTCAAGGTAACAAATTTGTGAAACGTATATGGCATGTATGTAGAGGAATTTAATTTTATTTTTGTCAGGTGCATGAAAGGCTGAAAAAAAAAAGTTTTTGAACAAGGCAGATAGTTTTAGTGAGATAACTTGACGTAGAGCCCCAGATGTGAAGACAGTAGTTGAGATTAGATTTGATGTAGGCAAAATATTATTTTTGGAGAATTTGTAGAATTCCACCTCCCTAACGCATAATTTTGAACAAAGCAACAATATGTGTAAAGATATTAATGCAAAAAAGTTAGAAGTAGATCATAGACACCTGAGGATGATTTAAACGCGATTTTCTCGAAATTGTAAACATGTTACTTAACACCTTTTTACACCAGGTCCTTCAATTAATATCATTTGATATACAGTATAGCAACATCGAATTTGAAAAATAGGCATCTTGGGTTGACATTTTCATGGAATTGTCCCATTGTTAGTTTTATTGACATTTAAATTTCTATTTTCACCCCTTTCGATTTTGCCTTCGATTTTGATGTTCGTTACAGCGAATGTTTGTAAATCGAACATCGAGGCAAAACCGAAAGTTGTCCGTACATACTCTTGAAGTTTGCCAATCACAATCTTGTTTTATTTGCAGCCATTTAAACTTTGTGAACCAGGACGTCAATGGGTCTTTGGAAGTGAATTGCAGAAACAAGACGGTAAAACAATGAAAGCGGTAAGTCTCTAAATGCGATTGGCAGATGTATATACTTTTATTTTTAAAGGAAGACATTTGAAAGAACGATGATGAAAGTAGTGTTGGAAATTTTTGAGATTGTGTCCTGTTTTATAATAAAGATTTGTTTTCAGTGTTGGATCATGCTCTTCACCGACATCCTTGTTTTCACCCGTGTTGGTCGAGATAAAGTGCTGTTTGTAACGGAGGATCCAGTTCCGGTCACCAGCATTGGTCGAGCTTACTTTAATATCAAGAAAAAAAGTAAGTGTTATATATCGAATCTTTTGATGTGATTTTGTTTAGTTTGTGTTACTAATATTTAATTATGAATTTTTTCCAAACCAATTATGGTATTTTAAGGTAAGCCAGTGGGCAATGAATGAGAGCATTGGTGTAGTTATTACATTTTTTTTGTGCGGCAAAGGAAACATGAATGATTGTGTTCATTTTTTTGTTGTAATGAATTGCTGTTTTTGGATGCATTATGATACTTGTGACTGTCTTGTGTCACAGCGAGCGAAACTTGTTATATATTTTTTATTGAACCTAGTAGATAATGACGATCATTTTTTTTGGATGATAAACCACTCTATACTTTATCGATGCATGAAAAGATTGTAACCCTATACACTAAAATTATAACAATTTGAACATACATTATTATTATACGTCGATCTTACTATATGAAATAAAAAATACATTTTTTATTGTATAAGCTGCACATGTGAAAATGTGATCTGGCTTATACGCAAGAAATCGATTACATGGAAGTGTAACATGGAAGTGTAAAATACCAAAGCTCATCAAAAATTCTCAAGAATTATGTGCGAAACAGTGTTGTTGTAAAAAACACAACTTTTGGAGAATAATTTTAATTAAATAAATTCACTACTAACAAAGGAGTTAAATTCACTCCTTTGTAAGTTTGAACAGCACTTTAACTTTATGCTCAAACCTTGAAATCATGACAGGCGAACATTTTAGGAAAGTGGACCATAATTTTGTTTCAATTGAAGGGCTTGGTGTAAAAGGGTGTTAAGTACCATTTTTGTCAACAATGACTTAGAAATATTTTAGAATGAGTTAAGTGCAATTCCACCTTTCTGACGCATAATTTTGAGTGAAACAAAAACATGTGCAAAAATATTAGTGCAACAAGTGCGAAGTAGTTCATAGGCAGCAAGGCAAGTTTAGATCTTTAAACGCGTGTCTCTCGAAAATATCACTTAACATTTTTTCACACCAGGTCCTACAATTATACGCGATTTTAAGATTAATGCAAGTTTTTAGCAGAAAACTATTTCTTGGATAAACTCAGGTTTACCTGTAGACTATGTACCCAAAACATGATTCAAGAAGAATGAATGTGGCTGGTTTTTCTTGGACTTTTCTATAATAATCTATTATTTTTGAAGTCGTACAAATTTCTTTTGAAATTTTCCCGTGTCATGATGTGGATATTGGCCATAAAATTATGGGACTAGTGAGAGGTATAACTGGTAGCCTACTAAATAAATTTATTCGACTGATAAAAACACTTTGATGAATGGATGCTTGCAAATGTTTGCTTGAATTGTACTAACATAAAGTTCTGAAAATTTAATTTGAATGTGTCACTTTTATTTAATATTTTTTTCTCTTTTCTAGATACAGAATTCCGTCTCATAGTAGATCGCCCTAGAGATAATCAGAATGCCTTATTAGCTGGGCTTCAGAAGCGACATCGAGCTATTGTCTTGAGAGCTGAATCCGTTGAACTGAAAACAATGTGGCAAAGTTACATTCAACGTCAAGTCTGGCTCTTGCGTGGCCATGAACAAAGTTCTACAGTTAATACTGGCACACCTGGAGCGAGCCGTAAACTTTGGCAAACTGCAGCCGCTGCGGTTGAAAATAACCAGGTAAAGAAAACATTTTCATGATAATTTGTTTGATTTCAATGATTACCATAAGTGAAAATTCTTAATTTTTTATTGGAAACACGTGCTGTATTTATCTCTGTGACAGATTTTTTTTCAGCTTTCATGCAAGTGCACGTTCACTGTTTATAAGTTGTATTTTACGTTTAATCCGTTATTAATGTTAGTTTTTTTTATGTATATTTTTTTCTAGAAATCGATCACCCAAACACCCTCCAAGAAAATCACAGGCACTTTTGTGCTTGGAAAGAAAAACAAAACCAAGGAGCCCACTTTTGGAAGAATTCTTCCAAGCTCTGCTGGAAAACGCCAGTTCCTTCTTGAATTTCTCGAAGGAAAAGGACGGCACATGGGCAAGGGTCTTGAGACTGAACCCACTGATTGGGAATACGACAATGATCCACTAGCCAGTGCCAAAGAAGAAGAACTTGCTAAACTGCGTCAGCAGATGATGACCAAAAAGCTACCGAACTACTTCGAAGGAGAATACGAAGAATTCTTCTTTGATGATGAGGACGATGGGCAGAAGAGCTCTAAAGGTTCCGATAACATTACGCAGAGTCCTGGTCCAATTCGAAGTAATCTCAGCACGCCTCAGAGAAGGCACAAAGTCAGTCCAGCAATGAAACCAAAGAAGTTGAGTTTTCATTTACCGTCTGGCGAAGGAAGACAAGCTGAGGATTCGAACAAAACCATTGTGCAAGCATCTGTTGAAATCAGAGACAAGAGCAGCACAGCTTCTTCCGATAGCAACCCTTTTTCGATGATTGCAGACACTGTGCGTGGAAGCATTGAGAAACTGTTCCAAGGATCTCCACTAATGAAAGTTCGAGGCAGTCCAAAGATGAAAGACTCGAACAGCCCAAAAAACAGTCCTAAGAAGCGACAACTTGTTGTCGTAGCTGATAGTCCCAAAAAGTCATCCAATGTAACGATGATTCAAATTAAGAAACTGTCCAGTCCCATTGTCACTATCAAAGCACTGCACTCCTTCTCAACGGACAGTGAAAGTCTTCATTCAGAACCCACGGTAGAAAAAAGTGAACCTGATAGTGACACTGTGAAACCCGTTGATGGCGATGATGTTAAGTGCACTGCCGAAAATATCGTCAAGTCCACTGATGACGATAAAATAAAAACTGTCCATGATGACGACAATAAACCTGCTGCTGATGAAGAAGTCAAATCAGTTTCTCGTGAGCTTGACAAGTCTTCTACCGGTGGTGATAATGCTAAGCCTGTTGATGTAAGCAGTGTTAAAATTGATATATCTGGATCTGATAAGAAATCTGCCTCTGTTGATGATAGCTCAAAAACAGCAAAAGTGGAGGCTTCGAAAGTTGAAAAAAGTTCCGCCTTAGTTGATCGTCGAGTCGTGGAGACCAAAAAGGATAATTTTAAAAAACCATCCGACAAAAGTGTTGCAATCATCAAAAGAGAGAATCTAAATTACCCCGAGACCAAACCTTTATTGTCTGAAAAGTCAATTTCCTTGGAAAAGCCAATTGCTGAAATTCGACACCCTGTCAATCCGCTGATTAAACAGGCTCCAGTCCAAGAATTGGAAATTGCTCCGTTTAGTCCCAGACTTGCTCCCAAAATGCACATAGGGAATTTTTTAAAAGACAGCAGGGATTCTCCTTTTTCCAGCCCTAGTTTGTCGAGGAAGTCAGAGCTGATGAAAAAGGAATTTTTCTTGGGCAGCGATCAGGACAATTCCAGTTCAAAATTGTCTGTGAATTCATCTGTGACCAAACTTGATGAGATTGCCAAAGAGACCAGTCCAATTTTACGAGACAAAGTAATGTCAGTGAAAGACGTTCTGTCGTCGAGCACTAGTGGCAGCGGAAGTTGTAGCAGTGAAGAAACCGTCATTGAACGTTTGTGCTCTTTGGATGTGTCGAGTTTAAAAAACGAAGAAGGCTCGTTGAAACGACCAATGCCTTTGACACGAACAGTTTTCCCTGTGGAGAATAAAACTCTGGGTGAGCTTGTTCCAAAAACGCCAAAGATGGCACACAGGGAGATGCGGCCCACCGATCTCAACATCAATACCACTGAAATGCTACAAGACAACCTATTCACCGATCCAAAATCTGTCCTTTACGGTAGATCTGTAACCAATTCACCAGCAATGAAACCAAGAGTTTCTAAAAACATAAATCTTGTGCCACCAGTTTCTCCACGTGTGCTCAAAGAACGTGTGCAGATCTTCAACGTTGGTGAACGTCAGAAAGTTCAAATGACATACGTTGAATCCCCACTGCTGAAACACAAAGAAATCAAACCAGTGACGAGTTTCAGTCCAATTTTATCTCAAAAAGTTGAAAAACCCGTTCCTGTTGACGTGTTTATGCATCGCGAGAGAACAGCATCACTAGCTGAAAAGACATGTGTTGGTTCTCCGATGTTTTATCGAAAAGAAACTCCCTTGACATCATCCGTCTTGAGTCTGTCATCAGAATTACAAGCACTAAAGGAAAAACCAAAACAGTCAATTAATAACTCTCCAGTTCTCAGCAATGCAAGTTCCGTATCTTGTGTGCCTAGTGTTTTTCCTGAACTTATGCGATCGCAGGAAAAACTGGTTGTAACGCCAAAATCTAGCACAGATTCAGATGCCAAAACTGTGACGGAGTTAAAAATGTTTGGTTCTACTGACAGTGATGATAAAAACGTTAACCTAAAAGAAACATCATCTGGTGTATCAAAAAATGATCCAAAAAACGGTGAAAGTGCTTCAAATGTGGAAAAGGTTTATGAAAAACCTGCTGAAGAAAAGGTTGAACCCTTGGAAAAAATTGAACCCGTTGTTGAAAACACATGTATTGAACGGAAAGCAAACAGTGAGACGAGTAGTGGTTATCAAAGTGAAAAGGCGAGCACGGATTCGCCAGCAGTGATGCATAAAGAAACAAAATCTGTGAAGTCTTCGTCCAGCAGGGAAGACAAAGTTGAAAGTCATCACGAAAGCATCGATAGCAGCAAAAGTTCGTGTCGAACGAGTCCAAAAGACAAAGAACGTTTGGATAAGAACACTTTAAATCTCGACACAAAAAGTGAAATAAAAAGTGACAAAAACAGTAAAGACACTTCCCCCTTACCGAAACACAAAGAAGGAAGCAATGGTAAAGTACAGAACAAGGAATTAAACCGCACCATGTCGATGACAGAAAATCTGTCTCAGATGACAAAAAGCAGTACAGAGGTTGAGAGTCTGGTTGAGAAAGCATCAAGCAAAGATAAACGATTGCTGAGACAAGACTCAAAGACGATCAAGCCGAGTCCCGATCGGAAACAGAAAAATGGATCATCATCCGGGGTAGGATCTGGTGTTGTTAGTCCTAAAGTGGACACCAAAGCCAAGTCATCGCCTTCACCTGCCGTGAAAGCCCCTGTAAAAAACAAAGATTCTGCAAAGAAAGATGTCAAAAAACCGGATGCAGGGAAAAAGCCAGCTGCTGCGGCTGAGGCAAAGCAAGTCAAAGCAGTTCCCTCTAAAACTACCGATCCTTCAAAAATAAAATCATCTGATAAGGCAAAAAAAGAAAGCACCAAATCTGAAAAAGGTAAGGAAACAGACTCGTTGAAAAAACCCGACAAGCCTGCTTCAGAAAAGTCCAGGGAATCGAAAGACAAGAAAGACTCCTCTGCTGGACTTAAAAGTAGAGAGACCAAAAAAATATCCACGCCAAAGTTGAACAACGACTCAAAAGCGAAGGATGCTCACGACAAAGATACGGACAGCGTGGCCGGCACAATCAAGAAGTCGCCCAGCAGAAAGAACGTTGGCGAGGAACCGAAAAGTGGCCCTGTGGTGAGTGAAAAAAAAGACACATCCACCGAAGCTGTTGCGAAGGCATCCCCCGAAAAGGCCAGCAGTGAAAACAGCAAAATTTTGGAGGATGCAAAGGAAGGTAGAGACGAAAGTACTAAAGTTCCCCCTAAAGACATTCCCGTAGAAGTAGTTGAAAAACCTGCCGACGTTAAAGATTCAAAAAAGGACGAAGTTATCAAAAAGCAAGACGTTGATCATTCAAAAAACGAGCCAGCAAAAGCAAAAGACAAACAACAAAAAAATGCTAAACCTTCCACTGAAAAAAAAGCAGCTGCGACATCAAAAGATGCGTCTAAATCACCTCGTGTAACTGACGTCAAGACAAGGATACGCAGCCGTCTGGAGTCTCGCACCATGGAAGGGAGAAGCCGGGAAGGATCACCACGTCTGAAAAAAATGTGCAATGATAACAAGGAATTCTATTTTGATGCTGACATTGAAAAAGACTATCCCGAACTAGTCGGCACACCCCGAACCCAACGTCGTGAAAGTAGCATTGTTCATAGTGCTGTCCGACGCTGTGGCTCGGTCGTTGAAAACAGACGCTGCGGCTCCTTTGAGGAAATTCCTTCTATATCGAGTCATGCTGATAAGACAAGAACGAGAGACGTGTTGTGGCACAATCTAAGTTCAAGGAAAGACAGCTTCAACAGTCACTCAGAACGTGACTTAACACCTGCCGGAAAGAAGATGACAGTGAAAACAGTGCCGAAACCTGAAACCGCAAAAGCAGGTAATGCAATTGAATCTGTTATTGCCATTAGGGAATCAGAACCTGGTATAGAATCCTTACAAACCAAGTGCCCTCCTGGAAGTGGTCATTGTGGTGAAGAGCCCAATGTAGATAAGTATTTGTGCTATAGGCGAGATAGTTACAATAGTCACACGCATAGAGAAGATCCATTGGAGGACTGCATTATTGAAGTTCATCGAACAGGAAGTGGAAGAAGTCAAGGAAAAGAAAAGAGGTACCCGCGTGCAAGTACCCGTAACTATGCTGGAGACTATGAAGTTCCACACTGCGTTATTCACAACCACAAGAGAGCATGGAGGGAAGCGGTCGTTTACTCGAAACAGATGGACTATGAAGTGAGTGACAGCAGCCATTTTGGTGATGCCGTGGATGCCAAGACTACAATGGAATTTGTGATTCCCAACGGTGATGAACTCGGTCGTCTGGGCTCCAGCCTTGACGACATGTTTAAATGTGAAGAGTGGTTAATGAATCAGTGTGGGAATGGTGAGTTATCGAGTGCTAAGCAGTCATCTGTGAGTGAGGGTAACTCATCGACGCTCTACGCTGACAAATCTGCTGCTGACAAGGTACCTGAAGGAACTTTAAAAAAGTGTTTAGTACAGAAATGTGAGCCAGCCTCAGAGAGTCCCGTCAACGAGAAAGAAGTGAATTTTGTTCATTTTTCCGACACTGTATGCAATTCCTTAGAACCCAACCGTCTTCCATCTGAATCTCATCACTCCAAATCTAAAAAAGGCTTTGTGGCCCACCAGAAGGAAATCCTCGAGGGCAAGGGACTTTCAAAACTCCTCAAACGAAAGGCAGCTGATGTAAATTCTGCTACACAATCACCTCAGTTGAACAGTCGCTGTGATTCAAAACTTGATTCTTCCGACTGTAAGGATAGCTCCGAATTTTATCAAAGTATTAATTCTTCCATGCGAAAAGATGACAACAACAGTGCCTCCATGTGTGTGAACGGTATTTCCGAAAATAGTTCCATGGCACGTCCACTCTGCATTGGAAACAAATCGGGAACTTCCGATCACATAAACCATGACTCTCCTGTAAATAATAGCATATCTAACGCCGTAGACCACCTCAAATCAAACCAGGTTGCTTTGCAAGAGGAAAATGGTTGCAATTTGCATTTTCAGTCAGACGAAGTCAATCACATAGCATCGACATCAAAAGGCGGCATTTATGCTGACGACCTTGAGAAACCATGCTGTAGTAGGACTTTACTTCCAAACGATTATGTAGTTGATGATTTCTCGCTCGACGGTGATCTCTCTGACAATGCAAATCCGTGTCTGTACGCCAATGGCATGGGAGACGACTGGCAGAGTAATGGGAACATCCCAACACTCGGAACCCCCGCTAGCTTGAAGAAGAAGTCCAACATTAAAATGGGCTTGAAGAGCATGGCTGGCGTCAAAGGGGGCAGTCCTAATTTGAGTCGCAAACCCAGTAAACCATTGGTGAATTCACCCCTTGCAAAAGACTGCCATGTAGAAGCATTGAAATCTGAAAGGCGGCAGTCTACAGGTAGCCTACTTAGGCAGGACGACGAGAAGAAAGGGCGGTAAGCCTTCAATGTTCATTAGCGCATCCATTTCATTCCACTCCTGATTCATGTACCTAGACAAAGAGATAAAAAAGAATACATAGTATGGTATCTGTTTTGACACAGCATTTTTGGCCCTAGTAGCTCTCTCTCTCTCTATCAAATGACAACTAACAAAAATTTCTGTGTAGCGTTTCTTTTATCACTACTATGTGACCACAGCTTTTGTTTCTTAATCAGAACACTGAACATTTGAAATGGAACAGACATTATGGTCATTTTATGTTGCTTCTCTTTTGCATCCAGGTTCAACCTCTTCAGGAGGACGGCCAGCCCTCATAAGGTCAAGGACTTACCTGAAGATTGCGGCAGAAGATCTTCCGAACTAAAACAAATCAAGGACGACGACAAAGACGCTAAACCTGAAAATATCAAAGCAGTAAGTAGGTCCTCATTTAACCTCACGTGAGGCATTGACCGTTAACTAAATTAGTGATTCATTTTTTCTTTCTATTAATGAATTACAGCACATACAAGTCAGCACATTTGACAGTTTTGTGATTAATCCAACACTGCTTGATCACTTATTGCACAAAATAATACAGAACTAAATAATGTTCATATAGGTTAGAAGAGCTTGAAGGGATCGAAGTAAACAAGCTGTGAAATTCAATAATGGAACTTTTCTCCCAAATCTGATAGTAGATTGCCTATTAGTTATACCATAATTCGCTATTCTTTGTCAATTGGTCATTCTTGGTTGTTCTTTGGTTAATACTGTCACTACAACATTCAAAAGGCTCAATATAAGCTGTCAGGACAAATGAGAGTATACAGAAATCTACAGGTAAAACTGTCAACTTCAAAGAGTAGATTTCTCACAATTCTGGTTTGCTAGTTCTTCTAACCTTTGGTGCTGTCACGATAGTTATAGGGACCATACTGAGACAGTAGCAGAACCATGAATTGTATAATAAGCGCAAACTAGTTACTTGAATTTTTCTTCTCTAGAGTTGGTTTCCATGGCGATCTCGTTGGCGAAAAGCTCTACATGATTGTTCGTCTCTGCCCGCTACACCTCCTAACAACACCCCACTTTTATTGCCTCGTGAAACCATTACTGTTCCTAACAATACAAGGCACGGGAGTGACGGAGACCTCGGATCATGGTCGGACGATAACGAATAGGCTCAGGTGACCTCCCCACAGAGAGAAAAAAGAAAACCGGAATAACGACAGATTTCTCATCGATAGAAATGAAAATTAGTTGCACATGATGGAATATGGCCCACCATGATTTTTGTTGTGATTGTGGGTTGCTTTTCATGGCGAATTTGGAATGCTGCTGCGGTTTGTCAGCAAGGTGCAAGAATTCTGGTAAAACGATAAAGCTTTTTTATTCGAACCTTTTGAACAGATCTACCGACGAGTGGTGGTTCGTTGTGAATTTTTAATTTCGATTTTTTTTTGAGTTGTGTGCTGCGTAACTCTGGCGAGATGGTGTGGTGAGAGTGGTCATAGTGGCAGATTATGATGGTGGCATCACAGCATAAAGTTGAGTTCACAATGACGAAAGTCGCGTTGCTGTAAGAAAAAAGGAAAAGATTTTATTTTTTATTTTTTATTTTTAATTACCTGAAATGATAAAAAACAAACAAACAAACAAACAAAACTGCTCGTGCTGTGCTGCACTAAGTACTTCCGCCTACAGAAGATCTCATGGAATCTAAACTAAATGTCCAACCAAACGGCCACAACACTGATCTTTTGCAGGCTTAACAATTTCCAGTTCTTCATGGTTTTCCTATGTACATGATATACACCTCAACCCATATGTTTCTATTTTCTGAAGACATCGATATCACAGGGAAAGGCTGTCTACTTCGACTCGTACTTGAAACCTGTGAGAAAAAAGTTTTTTGAGCAACTCTAATGCTTCCAGTATCCTCAATGAGAACTTGTTCTTTTTAAAACAAAATATTACTTCTGGTAATTATACATTGTAATAACCTTATATCTCATTCAGGAGAGAAAGGTACAGGAAAAATATTGTCATGTTTTAACGAAAAGACAAAACACTATTTTATGGAAACGAGTTGACGATAATGACTCTTAAAGAAAATCCTAGCTAAATACTAACTAGGAAAAATGTACTGCTGGTAATAATAATAAGAAATTTTTGCCCTCTGTTTTTCGTAGATATCTTTGCTAAATGCCTAGCGTACATTTTTTGTGAACATCGAAACATTTTGTTCGTTCCAACAACCAAGGGCTTGTTTTTATTTTTCGGTTTAACCAAACAAAAACAAATTGTCATTGTGTCATGAAATGGCAACAGTTGTTTATCATCTCTGCTTGTTTTATCTTTGTTTATATTGAGAATGAAGACTTTTTTTTTACAATATTTTTAAAGTTCACAAGTTGATTATATCATCTGTGAACCTAAGATATACAGTATGTTGATGAAAAAATCATGGTTATCAATTTTTATTATTATTATCATTGAATATTATTTAACTCTTAGTGGTACAGAAGTGCATATAATTTTATGTTGCAACCCTCTTTAATCTTGATTCCAATTAGAATATACTAATTGTAATAATAATAATAATACCGTGTTCAGGAAAAAAATGCCATCCTTTAAAAGGACATATCTTATTAGAACAAACAAAACACAAACTATTTTTTGTTTATGTGAATTTTTTTGTTGATGCATGACATTCTAATAACAAGTGATCTAGTTAACTTTTCTTTCATTTTAACTAGAAAACTATACATTACCGCATTACATTTGATAGGATCATTTCCTTGTTGGTTCATACAAGAGATCAGTAATTTCAGATTGAAAAAAACAAACAACTAATGTCGTAAACGGTGAATACGATGTCTTTGATTTCAATGATTTATTTTTTAGATTAAAGAGGGTTTAAATTGAATGCTAGTTGAAGAATATCATTCGTGATGACTGACTGATTTTGACACAATCTCTTAGAGATGTCATCAAGAACAAAAACAACAACAGCAGCAACAACAACAACAAACATACAAACAAACAAACAAACAATTCATAGTTTTATGATAGTTCAAGAGCAATTCAATTTTCATTCTACTACTACCTAGAGTTAATAATTTATAAAGATGTTGCTTTCAGCAAATTTACCTCATTTACCAATGATTCCCATATTAGTAGTGCATAAACTCCAGTTTGTTGTTCTCTGTATTTTCTGCAGAAAATTGTCTTCTTTCCAATTAATCAAATGGTTCCAGTGATACGAGCTATGAAATGGTTTTTTGTTTTCATATTTCTTTCGTTTGTTTTTGTTTTTTTTTGTGAAAAAAAGATAGATATATATATATATATCGATATTTTTAGTTTTTTATAAATCGATTTTTATTTTGAGTTTTCAGAATTTTTTGTTTTCTAATGCAGAAACAAATCAGAAACAATCCCTCCAAAAGAAAAAATATAACCAACAACGAAACAATTAACATAAAAAACACTGTTTCCCCATTTTAACATAAAAAACAAAAGCAGCCATTATTCCTCCCATTTTGCCAACACTTAGATTTTAAAACCAAAACAAATCCTGTTGGTGTTTTGTTGAAGAAAGAAAATTATGGTGATACAAATCTATTTATTGAGTAACTTTCCGAATGCGTCATAGATTTGCTCACATTATTATTGTTATGTTAATTTTTTGTTTAGTTGGTGTTTTAATTGCGTCCATTTTTTCCATGTCAACCACCAAGTCCATGAGTTTTAATATTATACTACCTTTGATTATTTATTTTTTTAAACATCAAAACATAATAATTTTTCTGTTTTTTTTTTATAGTTTTATTCATTGGTTAGGAATGCACTGACACTCTGAGTTAGTATACAAACTTTGAAATTTATTGACTGTGTTTTTTCCAATTTCATGTTGGATTTTTGCCTTTCAACATTTTTCAACAGTCTCTTTTCATACACGCATGTACGTGTGGTGATATGCATGTGTCGTTTGCGTCTGATTGTGAGTTGAAACAAACAATCCCCCACATTTTTTTCCGAACTGTTTTTTTATTATTACTTATAAAAGAAACAAGAAGACGAAGTAAAAAACTACCTTGTTACAAAGCAACAGAAATCTATTATTTTCGGATTGGATTTTTGTTGCAACGTTGATTGTAAGCAATAAAACTTTATTCGATTTTAAGTTGTTACGTTGGAGAAAACAAAAAACAAATCCGACATCTTGTGTCTCCTGATGATTCGAGCCGTCTAAACCTGTATGCTCTGCTCAATTCAATGGACTTGTGGAAAGTTTATATTTTCTTCCGTCTGTGGTCTTCTGATATGTCTTGCGCTCTCGATTTATGCATTTTTTGTGAATCGTAGTGGCGTATGTCGAGGTGTTTTATAGCTGTAAGTGGTGAAAGTCTCATGACTGTGGTGGGTTTTAAGAAACGATCGGCGATACCGAAAAAATAATATGCGACGATTGTTTCATTTCTCATGAAGTTTTATTGTGCAGTGTCATGTTGATATATACAGGGAGTATATATATATTGAAAAAAAAATAATATATACAACGTTCCCACTGTCCCCAACAATACGAAAATGTATATTGTCTTTATTTTTATACGTCATCTTTGCCTTGGTAATAATGATGTGGTGTGGGTGTTTATCTGCTGAAACCAGGCATTGTGGAACCCAGTTGTAAACATTGTGATATGTGCAGTTTCATATACTTGATATGAAATTGAAACTAAAAAGTCATTATTATTGTTTGATGATTTCCATGTTTTCCCCCCAAAAAAGTAACCTACACAATAACCCAATTGGCTAAACCCGATACATTCCATTAATACATAATAATAAATACTTATATACATTCCAACAAGGTAACGATGAAATCAACAAACATGTGTATTGAAAGTAGTTATACCAAAACGAGTCACCGAAAGAAGCAAACCTATGAAAGAATTATTTTTTACTGAATGAATTTTCAAGTTATTTCTTTGATGAATGTCATACCGGTACTTAAAAAAAAACAACAAAAAAAAAACAAAAAACAAGGTGTGTGTATATGAAGTTGTTATGTTTTTATGCTTTATATGGTTGAGTTGGCGTTTTTTGCTATTCATCTTTGGAAATGACTTTTTATTATCATGAGAACTTTCTTGTCTCTATCCTTCATGAGTTTGTGAGGTTTGTGTAGCAGTATGGGTAGTATGTAAATAAACTGTGCAATTGATCAGGTTTTAATTTGCCTTCCCTGCCATGACATAAGGAATTTTTTGTGTATCATATCACATTTGATTAATAAAGTTATCAATACGATTTGTAGGAATAACATAAATGAATTCTAACAGTTCCCTAAATTTGAAATTAAATTGGTGCAGTAGTAACTTCCAAAGTGTTTTTTCAGCACTGACACAATCTATGTTTATTATAAATTAGATTTTCAGCAACCACATACACATTCTATTTGAACTTGAAACATTTTTAAGACTTCAGTTACAAACTCCCAGAGCATGTAGGGTAAAACATTTCGAAAGTTAATCCTTTTTGCTACATGCCCTGAAACTTTGTAACAGAAGTCCTGAAATACTCTGTATAGTAATATTGACTTTTGATTTATTTAATGTTAGTTGCATTAGAAATTCGAATACCAGACATTGCGTATTCCCATCTCAAAATGATAACACTTTGGCATTATGAATCAATCTAATTTGAAATACGATGCAAGGATTGACAAACATTTCTTGAAAAAAATGATTCTCGTCCCAGGTTCGATCTCGGACAGGGACATAATTTCATTTTTATTCAATTAAAGGACTTCTGGCAATATAAGCCACATTTTGAAAATTGTTTAGGAGAACTGTTTTTATGGTGAAAAATTCTATAAACCAATTCTTGCTTTGTTTTCCAAATTGTTAGATTGAATTAAAAAATCTTCAACAATGATAAGCTGTTATCAAATTATATAACCATGTAACATTTTTGAATTTACGGCATTTTAAATGGAACTTGTATTAATAGTTTAGTTATACAGTATACGGTGTATGCATATATGTGTGTGTGT
>JAQIWH010000791.1:0-40387 GCA_034695005.1 Cryptops parisi | reverse complement strand
TGCTATATACACATATATATATATATATTATATATATATATAGAAACCTACATACATACATTTATTGAGGTTACGAACTTTGTAAGGTTTCTCGATAATAGTGTAAGGAGCAATTTTTTTCTTAAGAAAATGTTGTCGACAAGTTTTCCAATGACGTCAACCAAACTTACAAAGAAAACGTTTCAAAAGTGCGATCAACTTTGGCTTCCAATTTTTTTTTCTTTCATAAAAAAACGTGCCATGCAAAAAAAAATCATATAGCCTTTCTGGTACCAAAATAAATAGTACGAAATTAACATAAATAAGAAAAAAAACCTTTAATTATACAAGATGAATACTTGTTGGTTAATAATAATAATAATAATAATAACAAATCTAAACAAAATATACATAAAAACTACTTCTGGCATAACAAAACCAGTAATCTAGAAACACCCTGTATAACCAACACAGAACTATTTGCTTCGAAGTCGGTCGTTTGTTTTTTTTCGGTACGGTGAAGTAGCAATAGACGAAAAGGAATGTCCGTTATATTACAACTTCCATGTGTGTGTGTCTGTTGGTCTAGAACATTCCACTCATTCCTCAACGAGTTGTACGTGCAACGAGGCGCGTGACAAAATAGTTCTTACTTTAAGAAGAGAGATCTACCCTTTTATAACGTCATCTCGTTAACAAAACCATTCCCACGGATTTAAAACACAATCCGATACTGTACTAAAACAATTAGAAATGTAATGCGTCGAACATTTATACTGTGACCGAATTACTTTAGAATCAACGTATATCAATGCGCGAAAGTAGACCAATAATAAACACTACATTGACTATACAGTACTGTACAATGAATATACATGTACGGTATATAAATATATTTATTGGAGATTAAAAAGTTATAATTGTATAAAATTAGTAAAATTCAATATCCAGAACGAATCACTTTAAAACCAATTGATATTAAAGCGCGAACATAGTTCTATATATTGTAAAAAAGTGCGATCATATGTATTACATTGACTTTACATTAAATACAACATTAAATAAAATAGAAAAATAACATTAATAAATAAAACAGTACAGTAAAATATAATAAATTGACCAAATCACTTTAGAATCAAATGATAACAATGCGCAAAAATAGTTCGACGTTGCAAAATAATACAGCGATGATACAGTATCATATATTACAATATTCATTACGTATTTTTTAATATAAAATAAAACATAAATGTAAATAATATTAACTTAGTGAAATGATCTGTTTTGACCGAATCACTTTAGAATCGATTGATATCAATGCGCAAAGTAGTTCAATGTATTTCGCAACAGAACAATATGAAAATACCTTAAACTTCAATCGATTTCAGGTAAAAGTTATATTTTTACATTTTCTGGGTTTTATTTCTTTGAAAGGAACACTTCATCCGATAAAAATTCAATTGACAAATTGTGAGGTTCAAATTGAATAATAAAGACCCGCAAATAAGTGCAACGTTAAAAAAAGTGTCTCTTCGATTCGTGGTTAAACTGCACCGACCACAGACATTGAAAATCTCATCCTATTATCGACCTGAAGTTGAAACCAGATGGTGCCAGAAGAGTTGCCAAATCTTGGCCCCGTGTAAATAATAAATTGAAAAAAAAAAGAAAAAAGATACAGGGTGATCTTTGAATAATAAAGAGTTTCATTATCTCCCAATTACTCGAGATTAAAGTTAACTCTTTTTTTTAAAGACACTCGAGAATGTTGCAGTGACAAAAATTTGCAATTAAATGAATTTCGGGAAACATTATTTTGCGTCACCCGGTATATAAAACAATCGAAATTCTTTCTCCAATTAGTGAACATGAAAAATCCATCAAAAATTTACGAATATTATTACCTGTAACTTTGCATTTTATTTAAAAATGAAAAAGATTTATTCCAACATTCCATCGACTTGATGAATAAACCAAAGTCATTAACTTTTGTTATTCTGACAAATCCTTCTAATGAATCAAACGAGGGTCACGTGTTGCCATAAATTTTAATGCGCATTGTTTTCTCTTTCATTTCATCATTTTGGTCAAGTTAAACAATTTTTAAAATAAAACACTTTCCCAAAACATGCGAACCTCGACCACCGAATCATAGTTCAGGTTTTTAATCAAAATATTAGATTGTGAACGATTTTTGGAACACCCTCTATAAAATTGAAGTAAAAAAGAAAAGAAAGTATAAAATAGAGATTTAATGAGTTTATCAACATTAGTTGAGTCAAAAGGTCTTGCTATGGGAGGTTGATTGAAGGAAGAAAAATTAGTTTGACATGAAGAACCTGCAACTCATCGACCAAGGGGCAAAAAAACATAATCCTCAAATGACGTCACAGGTGGCCTGCACTTCACTGATAAGAAAAATACACAGCAAAACTGCTACTTCGTCATTCCATTTTATTTTGCAACGAAACCACTAAATTTGTAGCTTTTTACTATAATTTTGTTTTGCAAAAAAATTTGAACGTATTCACAATATTAATTATACAGGGTGATCCAAAAACAATTATCACTAATTTTCAAAGACAGTTTTATGGACCACCCTGTGTATATACAGTATATTTAAAAAAATTGTAATCATTTGTAAATTAATTAAAAGTTGACAATTCAACAGTGAACAAGTATACAGTACAATACATAATACGGTACAATTTAGAGTAAACAAAACCTTGTATTGCAAAATTGATTTATTTTTATAGGAAATGTAAATATATATAGTGTGTCGTTTTAAAGTGCTGATCCTCTTACTTTTCCTATTTTGCATATTTAATCCGGGAATTTGTGTTTAAGTTTCTCTTGATGGAGTTACTACTGTTTTACGACCTGTGGAAAATTGCCAACTATTGGGTCGTCAAGTAAAGACCAAAAGTTAAAGACTTTTATAGATAAATAAGAAACGTGTTAAAATAAACACTTTTTAAGCATACTCTTTATATAGCCTGCTGTAATATACAAATATACTTTTTGTACTTTAATAATGCACAAAAACATTTTTGCGCAAAAAAAATCATTTTTGATTTCTGCATGTTTCGATTTATGCGAATTAGATTACATTTATCATTTTATCATACATAGTTTGAAAAACCCCACTTTCTGTATTTCATTGTATAAAAAAAATAAATAACAAAAGTTCATAAACAAAAAAGTTATTTAATGTTTAAATAGTGAGGCAACTTATGGACCATCGTGTATAAGCTCATATTTTGTACGGTTCAAAGTTTTATGTACACTGAATCACAACTAACTATCAAACAACAACAAAATAAAACTTAAAATATGAAACAAAAACACCACCTGAACTAACAATTTTTCAAAAATTATGTTTAATTTGTATTTAAAATGACCAATCTGTGCTAATTAAGGAAGCGGATGAAAATTCGTTTGTTCCACTCGTTAGAATTCATTGCGACTTTTGTGGACACAGGAAGCTTAATTAAGGGTGTTTGAGCTCTCAACGACACCACTAGAATCGACACTGTCGTAACAGCGGAAAACTTTTGTCAAATAAAATCTCGTTTTCGAGCGAAAATGTCAACAACTGGAAGACATCATTCTCGCGGTCTAAAGCGGATTAAGCAAGATGTGGGAAGAGCGAACTTCATTTTGAACGCATTGGAAAAACAAACGGAACAAAACTCGTATAGCTAAGGCACATTTTCCAGCATAACGCAGCGTATTGCTACAGATTTGTATAGCTTTCCAGCGTAACACAGCGTTTTGCTACAGCTTTGTATAGTTTTCCAGCATAGCACAACGCGTTGCTACAGGTTTTTCAAGCTTTCTAGCATAACACAAATTGATAAATTTTTTCCAGCATAAACACAAAATGTCGCGGCAATAGTGTCGTCGACAAAAATGTCGAGGTACAAAAAATGTCGCGGTACAAAAATATCGCCGTAAAAAAAGTCGTCGACAAAAATGTCGCGATAAACAACGTTGTGATGAAAATATCACACCATGACAAAATTAACGAGTAATCGCATAATAGCGAACTTTTTTGGATAGCTTAATTTGTTTAACCAACCGCATAATAGCAAACAGTGTTGATCGCTTAATTTGTTTTAACTAACCTAACCAAGCCTCCTGCAAGCGCCATTAGGTAAGTTCAGCTATGGACGTCTAGGAAACTGAAAATAATAGTATCTGGGATTCATGTAAAAATCGCATAAATTGAAACTAATATAACCTAACTTAACATAATTTAATCTTATCCAACCTAACCACTAATAATAATTCTTTGAGTTTCAGAACAATAAAATTTGCAACTTATCGCATAAATCGAAACTAACCTAAACAATGTAATAATGACAAACTTACAGTACAGCAGTATGACCACAACAACATTTATTGTCGATGGCGCGACAAAAAAAGCGCGACATTCGCGACATTTTTGAACCACGACATTTTTGTCGACATTATTGTTGCCAAATTTTGACGTGATGCCCATAAACACAGCACATTGCTACAGCTTTGCTTAGCTTTTTCTTGCATAACACACATAGTTACACCTTTTTCTCGCTTTCTAGCATAACATTGCGCTTGGCTACAGCTTTGTATAAAATTTTTAGCGCATTGCCACAGCTTATTTATTTTAGCTTTCCTGCATATCACAAATTGCTACCTCTCTTTCTAGCTTTCTAGCATAACACAGCGCATCGTTACAGCTTTTAAAACAAACTTTTTCCAGCGTTGAAAAATTGCTAGTTTTCGCCAGCAACAAATGATGAAGTGTGAAGCTTAAAATCGTTCGTTTTCACTTCCTGTTTTATTGACCATTTCCTTCAAAATGGCACTTTCCAAATAACCCTCCCAGACATTTGAATTTAGAGGATGATGAAAAAAAAAAAAGGGGGAGAATTATTTTTCAGTTCGTTAAAGCTCGGTTCCTTCGCAAATAGGAAACCAATGGGAAAGTAATTACAATTTTGTGGTTCATCTTTTACTTTGCCTTTTGCTCCGATGCCCTTTCCCGTTTTAAAGGGAACTTCTTTACATCAGGGAAATTAAAAGAAAACGTCAACAAACAAAAAAGATAAACACACCCGTCATTTGACTTTTGAAACGAACGAACGAAAACTACACGTTAGTGTATGTTAGCTCAATACTCGTGTAAAATTCGTATAATAAAATACCCTGTTATAGAATAACAAGCTTTTAAAAAAAACACCCTGTATGCATTTTTTTGCAAGTCAAGAAATGACGCGTGAATATTCAAACGGACACTTGAAAAGTGTAAAATAAAAACAAAAAAGTTATCGTTCTTTAAAGAAATCACTTTTTTTTGTAGGCGCCTTTCATTCGTGACAAACGCACCTGTTTCCACAAAACGCGTTGGAATAAAATTAACACTGTTTTTTTTTAATATATCGCTTTACAAAAGCACTATCTCGTCGCTATTTTACGCCAACTTCAAACAAAGTATGATTTACGACCGAGTGAAACAAAAAATTAACAACAAAATGTAACTCATTAAATTTGCGTTTAAGGATATTTCTTCTTCAAAAGTCGCTGCCAAAATCATTTGCTTTTTTTTTGTCTGTTTTTCGTTAATATTTCATTCCCAGTGTTTGTAACTTCATTTTACAAATGGGAGAAATGAAATTTTTAACATCACAACCTATGATTAGAAATGGTCATTTGTTCATATACTAGGTCACAACAAAGTCCCCCTCCCCCATTGTTTCCAAAAAATAATCAACTATAGTGATCAGATATTATTAAAGACTAAAGGTGCGGTATAAGCTACGGTCACTCAACTATGAAATAACTAGAACGTCACCCGTGCTGTATCACGGAAAGTTTCAGATTCGAATTTTTATCCACTAATACCAATATAAACAACAACAAACACACAAATTTAAATTTCATCATCCTCATTACAGTGAAATTCGGTTATTATGATCACAAGTGCTAACATTAAACGATGACTACAAAATATTATATAGTGTTTTGGGACCGAATGATCATTATAACAACACCCGAAAATTATCATCCGTGATTAAAATAACCGGATTACACTGTGTACTGTACTTTTGAACCTCACTGTTGTACGTTTTAATTTTCGTATATTTTATTTTTGTAAATAAACTTACATATATCTGAGCTTTTTTTTTATAGTATTAAAAGTAACACTAGGTTTCATAATAACGTCTCTTACAATATGTCGCGAACCAATCGTGTAACTTTAAGATTGTCTGCGACACATTCTTACAGGGCACATTAGATATTAATATTAGGCCTATTATGTTTTTTGCTTCTGTTTTATTTTTTGAGAAACTTGAAAAAAATACCATTAAAAAATTAATGCCTAGTTTTAAACACTAACACTCACAGAACAGACACTCGTTTTCTAAAAAAAAACTTTCTTCTTCTTTTATTCAGCCTTCAGGCAGCTCAACTCTTCAGGCGGAAAATCCCAAACAAGAAGACAATTTTTATCACCACCAGGTGACGACAACGGCAGCTACTGAAACGGAGGAGAAACCTGTACCTATTAAACGAAACATTGGTTCTGTAGCACGAACCGGCAAACTTTCATCTTACCATGGCAAACGCCTGGGAAACGACTTAGTCACTCAACAACTGGAACGCGAACTAGACAAAGTCAAACGCTATTTAGGAAGCGTTGTACGCCAAGGAAAACGAGTAAGTCCAAGTGTCAACTAACTTACCTGTCACACGCAAAAGATTGCGCAATTTAAAGTAATTGACACGTATAACGTCAGCTTCTTAACCAATAAAAACTCTGCTTGCTAACCAGTTCATTAGAAAGAAGATGACGTCTCAGTTGCCCGATTCAGAGCAATTTTTAAACGATTGTGACGTCAGCTTATTGCCAACCAATGAAAATTAGTTAGCGAGTGAATAGACAGTTTTCATTGGTTGGCAATAAGCTGACGTCACAGTTGATCTACAAATTGCATCCAATTGTTATATGTAAAATTGCGCAATACTTGCGTGTGACAGGTAGCTTTTAAACTACTGAATAATCTTTTATACTCTTTATATTAGCTTCATTTGTGAGTTTGTGAGTTAGCTAGAAACTGAACGTATACTGCCATCTATAGTCGTCTATGAGTATATATTGTATAGCTCAATGTACCAAAAAACGCATAAAACGAAAACCGAATAAGTTCTTCGCGTCAATCAAAATCCGATAAAAATATCGCATATATAAATGAAAGAGTCGAAAATTGAAGAAATCAAAAATGGAATTACTCAGAACTCGCATATATCAAATATCGAATCACTCTACGATCGCACATAAATTTAAATTCGTATAAATAAAAATTCCCATCACTCGAAACGTGCAAAAATCAAAAATGGAAGGAAATACTTAAAACACGCATAAATTGAATATTGAAATTACTCGAGCTTGCATAAGTCTTGATTCGCATAAATCGAAACATGAATAAAAATAAAATGGATCTTTTGCGTTATACAGTATATCTGTACATGGCAGTACATGAAAAGTTGACTAAAAAAGCTTTTTTAATGTAATATTATTGTTTTTATAGTTGCCATACTTCCAAGCTTTACCGATGCCATCTGAGCAAGACAAAGATGATGATGAAGATTTACAACCTTCCGGTCAAGATCAACTGGGAGAGCAATTCCCAATGGAAGAAAAACGCCATATTGGATCTCTAGCTAGAAACACCGGTGCGAACTACATTGGACTCAAAGGACGTCGTTTTCAATCCTACCCTCATTTTGATTCAGAAAAACGCCACTTGGCAAGTCTGGCTCGAGGAGGCGGAAATAAAATCACTGGAAAGCGTTTCATTGGATCTCTGGCCCGCACTGGTAGTTTACCCTATCGTCTTAAAAGATCCTTGACGGACGAGTACTACCCTATGGATCAAGAAGTACAGCTAGATTACGAAGATGACGATGGTCCTTTTATGGCAATTGGTGACGACGACGACGACGACGACGACGACCAAGATTCCCAAGAGAACTTCCTTGTGGCAAAGAAGCATCTGGGTTCAGTTGCCAAATCCGGGTACATTCCCTATACTCGATACCAGCGAAGACCTCCACCGCGAGAAAGTTCATACCGGCGACATTACAAAAGGCGACCGTCGACATCCATTTCTGGACGACTGAGACTACTCACTTGGCTTCAGGAGGAAGAAGAACGTCTTCGAAAGGAGCAAGAAGACAATGGCGTTGAGCTGGATCAACCGAACCCTAATCCAGTAGCGATGCACGACAAGCGAAACATAGCGGCATTGGCAAGGAATGGAATGTTACCAACAGGATACAGGATCAGCAGATCCACCAGTCGGGAAGTGTCTTCTCGAGAGAAGAACGCTCCTCCAGTTATGAGAATGATTTCCAATCGACATCGATCAGTCGGTCCAAGAATGAGCAGCGGATTCATCAAAGCTCCTCACGCGTTCCAAAGCATGTATTCCAATCCATGGCGACGTTACAAAAGAAATATCGGTTCGTAACCATTTTGTAAAAATATTCCTTGAAAAGAACATTCCATTTTTATACATTTTAGATTAGTTTCACTTGTGAGTGAGTCAATTGGGAAATTGAACGTATACTGCCATCTACAATCGTTTATGAGAATATAGTCCAATGAACCTAAAAAAAATGCATAAGTCCTTCGCATACATAAAAAAAAATCACATAAGTCGAATATAAAAAAAGTCGGGCAACTAACCCAAAAGTACCTAAAAGGTAATGAAATATGCAAGTTTGAGATGATGATATGGTATTGATATCGTCGAACGTTCACAAAATAAACGATATTGAAATTCACTCAATAAATCAACGATTTAAAAAAATTGCTCTAAATTTCATATTTTCGTCATTATTAACGGTCTTTCATCGACGTAGTTACTAAACGAAATAAGGGTGTCTCAAAAATTCCACCCACAAAAATACAACCCACGAAATTAAAGGTCACATTATTTAACGTAATAACTAAAATTTTCAATATATCAAAACGTTATTTATTTCACTCTAAATCACGTTTAATTCTTCAGTATTTCTAATATAAAAAGCAAATAATCATATACTAATATAAATATAATTAAAATTAATATAATATTAAAATAAATATATTGCTTTTCAAGTTTGACAAAATGATTGAATATTTGCATTTGAATATTGTTTACTTAAAAGTTAATTTATTTCCCAGATGGATGTTTTTAAAAACATTCTTTGATTTGTGATTTTATTGAAGCTTTTTCAAGAGAAACCTTTGCTGCCCAATTGTGCTTTTCTGCTATACTTAGCTGCGCTGCGTGGAAACAACAATCGGGGGGAGCTTTCGCGTCATTCTTATTGCGTTGCTTGGTTCACTTAGGAATGCTATTGATTCTATTAATTAACCGCTATTTCTAATTATAAATAATAAAAAGTCCTTTATAATGTAAAATAAGTTTAAAATTGACAATAAAGTTAGTTGTTGTTTTTAAAACTAAATTTAACAACTTAGCTGTATACAAGCTATCAGTCAAATATTAACAATAATAATGGTTCTAAAGTTTATACTCTAATTATAATTATTGAATTATTAAAAAGCCCACCAATCGACGGGCACCTGACGTCATCTGGTGACAACATCGAAAAACAGTTTAATTGAATTTGAATTTGAATTAAGCCAATGAGCTATAGGTAGACGAACTTACATTAGGAAATTATTATATAAGATATAAAAAAACAAGTCTGTCTCTCTCTCTGTCCGTGGCAACACGTTTTTATGACAACAATTAATAATATACTTAGAAACTGAGAAAACCATATTTTATATTTTATATTAAACCATACTGAGAAAAACCATAACAACACGAATGTAAAGAAAGAGAACAATATCCTCACGTGCTATAGCACGAGTTGACTCCTCATATACGGTATAGTGATTCTGTATATCTCTTTTTCCATAGGTTCCATAGCGAGACAGGGACTGCTAAGAAATAAGGAATCATCTCCATTTACCGACATCCGGTGTCCAGAAGGTAGCGAATGTCAAATGACGACATCTACACCGGATATCCAACCGGAAGATGTCGACAAACGACACTTGAGTTCCCTGGCCCGAATGAACAAACCTCCTAATGGAAAACGAATGTTCTCAGAAGAAGAAGAAGAAGAACTGGACGACGAAGAGGACACTGTCGACGAAACAGAAGACGACTTGTTTCCCTATCCGGAGATCATCTTCTAACACTGAACTACGAAAATTGTCACACAACCAAACATGTAAAGCCTTCCACTTCTGCTTCCATTTCAAAAAAAAACAAAATACAACAAAAACGAATTTCAACAAAAATAATACACTTCCAATGTTTCATCTATATAATAATATAAGTATTAATTCCACAATTGCTGTACTGTTATTCAAAACAACAAAAAACAAAAAAGATATATATCTATTTTGAGATAATGCAGTTCTTTGCCGAACGCAACAAGCCAATTATCAGTATTCATTAAATTTTACAACATATCAAACTAAGTAGAAATGTACGTATATTTGTAGCAAAATATATATATATATATATATTTAGTCAAATTGGATATCACAAAAACTTCATTGTTGTTGTTCATTTAGACCCTATTCAGTATATTTATTTTTCGGATTAGCAAAAAAGATGTCACACAAGTTTGCTGATTCTTTTTAAATGAGTTTCTTTGAATGTAGTATTTCTGATTATATTCGGAGAACGTATTTCTCTATAATGTAGAAAGTCACATGATGTATGAAAATTGTTTTCTCATGAACCGATATATTTATTCGTAATAGACTAGAATTTTTTTGTCAAAATATTCTCAATAAAATGATCGAAGTGTTGAATAGTGCTGCAAATGTTTGTTCATTTTAATGCATTCCAATTCTGACATTTATTTACAACGCTGTTTTTATTGCATCAATTAAATTCGCTGTATAAATTTCAATTTAATTTTCACTGTAAATGAAAAATTTCCAAAATCACAGCAAAAAAATAATTTTAAAATATATATTATGTACTTTCTCTACCTCAAATTTTGATATACATTTGACTGTTGTTAAATGTCCCAAAATTATGGTACACGTAGCTTTTTTTATGGGTCAGGTTAACTTTTCCAATTTAACGAAACTATACAAATGTATTTAGATGTTTATTTTTGTAAATTAAATTCTTGTGCTGTATCACGTGTATCTTGGCTACACATGATGGATACAGATGATCAGCTTTCATGGTGAATTTTGCTTTTATTTGCAGCTTGTCGATCTTTTGTTATAGCAATAGCTAAAATATTAATGTTTCTCATTAGCCATTAAATTGTTTTTATCTATTGTCTCTACTATGTGAAGCACCATTTTCTGAAGCCATAAGTTCATTTATTGCAGTCACAAACACAACGGGTGTCATTTTGAATTTCATGCATTTCGACATCTCATGACACTATCTCAAAGAATAAACAATTTTAAGTTGCATCAACTAACTTACATATCAAAAATAGCACTTATTATTTCTTACAACGGTACATAACTAAAAATTTACATGTATTTAAATGTATACCATAATTTGGGACGGATAGAGTATAAAATAAGAATGAAGTTTCATAAGTTCTTTTTTACCATTCCAGTATTTAAAGTACACTGCTATATTTTACTATGCATCATTACACTTCATCAAAATGTAATGAATTAATAATTTGTAAACGTCATTTAACCATACCATAGAATTAATATATGTTTTAAAACAGTTTTTTTTTACCTTTCTGATGACAATTCGGACTTTTTTAGAGGAGCATGTTTCACCAGAAAACGTTCAACTTTGGCGGGTGTTTCAGCTGCTTGACGCCAATGGCAGACGACAAATAATGCTATTTAGTGCTGCCTGCAGTAAGGTCTCTTTAGATTGACAATTCGCATATGACGACAAACATTTTTCACATTGGTTCATTTCAATTATTGTTTGAAAATAACACTTTTTTTTTGTTAAGTTAATCAAAGAATTATTTGAAAAAATGTATTTCCTACCATAAGAGCAGTTTAATTTTGATTTTATAAAAGATTATCAATAATGACGTCATTATATCAAACTAAATAGTACTTTCTGAGGCACCATGATTCAACATTTGTTTTTACTTTCATTTACACAATTATGTAATTTTTTGTCTAAGTGATCTATATAAATTAAAGACTAATTTTTTTTATCATATAAAGTTATAGTCGTGAGTCATACTATACATAAATAATAAATGGCGTCATATAATGCTAAGTCAGTAACCAGACTATTTTTATGTTTTAAACTAATTATTAAACAAAATCTGACAGTAAAAACAGTTTTTATCGAATTTTTGATGATTAAACTTCACTAATTAAGGTTACCATTAATTTATTTGAAAAATACTTTAAATTTATTAATTTTATTGCTATTACTACAAAAAATTTCTTATAATTCATAATACTCCTACTTTTATACTTTATCAATTAACTTACTAGCGCAGCCCTAACACGCAGCTGTTAATTAATAACCATTTTTCTATTTAAAAAAATATCATCATCAAATTTAGAAAAGATAAAAAGAAACGGTTATCTAATACTAGTGACATCATAGAATGACAAGTCGTAACTGACGTCATGATCCGGGCCACCGTAATAATAGCATATCATCATCACAGCCAGCATTGGAAGTCTATGTGAAACGTGGCTTCTATCTCTATCACTGCAGTTAATTTCGCTTAACATTACTCTCACTTTGCAGTCGGATTTTTCTACGTGGCGTGCTGAAAAACAATTTGGCACGCCTAGTTAACTAACTAATCGATCAAGGTGAGTCGAGAAAAAATACAACAACAACAAAATCTAAAGAGATGTATTTATCGTGAATTTTATCATCAAAAAACTCGTGGGTTTGGTTACCATGATCATGTCGAGCTTATCTTGTACCGAAGTACCGGCTTCCTATGATGTAGAATTGATAACTAATCCATAGTTATACTCGTGATCATATAAAAACTTCATCGAGAACCTGTAAAGTTAACTAGGAATCTTTCACGTTTGATATTGGGTTGATACTGGGTGTGTTAGACATCATACTGTAAGCCTTTTATGCCAACATTTTTATGGGTGGTTCATTCACTGTCTATGTAATACCACACTGTATGTGTACTAATTTGGTTTATCACTAAGTACACAACTAATGCAGTGTGTGTGTATTAATTTGGTTCATCACTATATGTATACAGTGGTGACACGGTATACCGTGTGGCACGCTACACTTGACACAGTATACAGTGTGTATGTATCAATTTAGTTCATCACTAAGACTATGTAGTGTAACAGTATATATTTTGTATGTACTAATGATTTATTACTATGTACACAGTGTGACACGGTACACGGTGCATACACAGTATAACGTGTATGTACTAATTCGGTTCATCACTATATGTATACAGTGTGACACATAGACTGTGTACACAGTATATACTCATCATTTTCTTTTCTATCTTTGGTGTTGTTCAAGGTTCGCATAACAAATGGAAGGCGATTCAGCGACACTCAAACCACAACCGGGAGTTATCGTCCGTACCTATCGAACGATATGCCAGGTAAAGAACACAATCTCCTTGTTTGTTATACTACTACTAACTACTACACCGCTTTCATTTATGGATTCGAGATACGCCCAATCTACTGGACTGATTTTGAATCTTAAAAAGTAATACTTTCGAACGATCATAATTTCCAGTGCGGCTCGCTGCGTAACGATTAGTATCAGAGATTTTGATCGAAATTAGTTCATGGGTTAGGTTATTCCTGGAAAAACACACGTTCAAACAAACGACGCGTAAAACTGATGTAAATCACTACTTTGCAGGTTTATCAGAAACTACTAGACAGATCGACGCCTCACACCATCTCAAGGTGGATCTCGACGCTGTTCTTGGGTTTAGTCTATGTAGCGAGAGTGATTTATTTACAGGTATGTTATACTGGAAACGTTTCTTTTGTCATTTTTATACTTTTTGTTACTGTACGCGAGGAGATCGAAAAATTCCCTGGGAAAATAAATACTTTTTCCAGGAACTTTTTGATCGTCGCCCCACGTTTGTTTATTTTAATGTTTATTTTGTGTTCAAATTTCAGGGCTGGTACATTGTAACCTACGCTCTGGGAATATATCATTTGAATTTATTCATCGCATTTCTATCACCCAAAATCGACCCGGCGCTTAGTGACGAACTAGGCAAGTTATTCACAACATTTTCTTAAAATAAAATTAAAATCAAAAAAGCTGTTTTAACTCCGATTTAAATAAACGACAACATAATTTGTTGGTTAAATGCGCTTCCTACATTTTCTAGACGTTTAATTAAACACCCAATTTATTTTTCTATTTTATTTTAGACGATGGCCCAGAACTACCGACGAAAGTAAACGAAGAATTTAGACCATTCATCCGACGCTTGCCAGAATTCAAATTTTGGTACGCGGTTTGACGATGTCTAATATTCTACAAAACAGTTTTCCTCCAGTCTAAATTTGGAAGGCTTAGAACCGTTACGTCCACGATGGAAATCTCTTTTTCCATTCCAACGTAACCGTTCTTAATTTCTTCCAAAGTTAGTTTGGAGGCCAGGTTGCCAATCGGCAACACTCAATTTCAACTTCGTCCGTCGGTGGAGAATCAACCAGGAACCCGCTCACACCTCGTCTTCTGCCACCAATCGAATGTAGTCCCTAGTTTTACACCCTTATCACTAATTAATTTGTTAACCGCTTCACCATTTTCCGAATGACTAGAAGTAGACCCGTGATGTAGCAGGGGGGGGGGGCATGAGATAGGAATCTAACATTTGCATTACTAACCTGGAACTCCTATCTTATGCCTCCGTGCTACAGCACGGGTCTACATTTGTCGTTAGGAATCGAACATTTCGTATTACTAATTCTTAACTACAAAATTAACATTCGTGCTCGTACTTTTACAAATAACCAATCAACTGCATCTTAGTGACAGGATGCTACAACACATTCACAGATCAGGGTGATTATTATTAGTATTAATGCTAACATTGAATGTTATGTTGCTAGAAAATGAATGGTTTCAGTAACATAGACCGATGCATTTCATTCGGGAGCGTAAGTGTGTGAGGTGTGAACCGGCCCTTAACTGATTCTCCACTGACAAGATAGAATCGAGTGACGTGGTTTAATCGACGGTACTTTCGTGCAGGTACTCAGCAACAAAGTCCATCTTAATTGCCATGACGTGCACCTTTTTCGACGCCTTCAACATCCCCGTCTTCTGGCCAATCCTGGTGATGTATTTTATCACTTTGTTCTGCATCACGATGAAGCGGCAAATCAAAGTAAGGACAAAACACTACCGTATTTTTGCGAATACGAGACGCAACTTTTTAAGTGTGTTGTTTACAAAGCTAACATACGCCGCCGGTAGGTGGAGTATGTTACCCCAGGGCAATCATCTAGTTGTCTATAATATATTATAATTTATGCAAAACTCGTCTTACATTCACAAAAATACGGAACTATCGTTGTTTACCATCGTCGATAATGTTTGCTAATTTTGTTTTTCTCCTGCAGCACATGATCAAATACCGCTACATACCTTTCACTCACGGGAAACCTCGATATAAAAGCCAAGAAGACTCCGGAAACATCGTTCCACCCAAGTGACGGAAATACGAAACAGTAGTAATTTCGTTAGATGTTATCAATAGAGGGCCACCTGCTTCAGAGGCTGCCTAGGTTTCCATTGCGACTCGTGGTTCGTTTTTCATTTTCTCGTCGTCCAAGTCGTGGAAGCCTTCCGTTTTATATCGAAACAAACAAAAAGGAAATCATTTTCTTATCGTGCAACTGTATCTGTTTTTTCGTTTTTTTTGGACGATTGTTTGCATGTTCCCCTTGTTTTCTTTTTTGTTTTGTTTATCGCGAGTTTTTAAACAAAAAATAATAATTATACCATCATCGTCGATTATGATTATTTTCACCATTATTATTATTATTATCAAGACAAAAACACTACTCAGCGCTTAATTCGCGAAAAAAAGAATTAATTTACCTGGCATTTAAATTTCAGTCAATTGCATTATGTATAGTTATAACGAGGAATAAAAATTCTTATTTATTTCTACTCAACGGTGGCTTTAACATGATAATAGCCAATATCAAAAAATGTCGAAGATATTTTATATACAACACTAGAATCCAGACATTTTACACAATGTCTAGCTTTGGCAAAATATTAAACATCATCTTTGTTGGCATTCTATAAAATGCCTGGATGCTTCTACCAGTAACCTATTTTTGGAAAACACTTTACATAGATGTTAACGGCACTATAAAAACCAGACATTCTAAACATTTTTGGCAAAGTGTAAAATAAAACTTTTGCTTAACTATTCCAATGTTAATATCTTACAGTTGCCTAAACTATGTTTGGCACTCTATTTAATGCCTGGATTCTATACATTGCCGCTAGTAACATTTTTGGAATATGTCGTTCTTTCAACTCGCACCAGTGAAACTAATACAAATTGTAATAAAAATTAATCGAATATAAATTTGTACATCGTGTAAAACGTTACCTGTAAAAAACAATACATTATGAAAGTGACGACGCGTCGTATGGCTGGATGCTTTCGACGGACGTTTCGTAATGGCATACAGGACAAGAACGTTGTTCCGCAGTAAACCTTTGCTATAAATACGATGTGGTTAAAAGTCGACGACCTTTTAGGAACACCCTGTACAATTTAAAGTAAAGTGGTGACTTACCAGGATGCAGTAATAGCAGAATATGTGGTGGCAACCGATGACGTGTGGTCTGCAAAACGGTTCTTGGCAAATTGAGCAACGTTGACGATCGGCGGCGGCGGCGTTGATGTACGTCGGGGTCTTTTGGTTCACCATGAAACGCGAATGGCACGAGTTCCAAAAACGCTTCCAGTTTACCAACGGAAGGAAAAATGTAACAAATTCCTGCAAAAAAAATGATCGTCAAACGCAAGTGATTTGGATCTCAATTTCAGAGTTGTTGTAATTAGTTGGCACTTACAGAAAGCCCATGCCATAATACTTCACGACTCATTTGATCATACTCCAACTATAAGAAATTAATAGGATTAGCCTGTTGACAGAATAAACTAAAAGTGAACCACCATTCATTTTCTATAGTAGCAGGATTCCAATTAACCAACATAAAGCTCCTTAAAATCCTACCTGTCGAAAGCCATGAACTGCGGAAGGCACTTTTTTCAACCTCAGAATTCTTTCCATGAGCGTGACGTATTTTCCTTCGTGAATAAACGCCAAAAAATTGACAAACGACGCTAACTTTATCGCAATCTCGCCCCAGTCCAGCACCTGCGAAAATCACAACCACACGCTATATATAGTCTCCACAAAAAATCTTGGAGCAGAACTTATTCGTAATAAAGTTAACTTGTATTACCTTGTGTAACCATTGCACGTTTGGACTGTGTTTCCCAATTGTAATATTAATGTCGTTGGCACGATCTTTCAGCCAATGACAACCGATAATTCCCAATGCGTACAGACGAAGCTTTGACCGAAAAGTTGCCGACGAATCAGTGTACTTTATGAGCAACTGTTGTTGACCAATCGTGGCACTGAACGCACTGACCGAAACCTATTTCAATCAAAATTTGTCTCACGTCGACATTTTTAACGTAAATCCCATTTTAAGCTTTTCAATGCAATTACTACAACTATATTGTTATTCACCTTCCAAATAACAAATCGCAACGCAGCGTTGAGCTCTGGTTCGATCCGGTTCAATAACGTCGGCTAAGTTAAAAATAAGAAATAGTTCGCAAAATATATATATATGATAAATTAAATATAATAATACTATGACGTGATTAACTTTAAATTTTCAGTGATGGCTAAAACAAGAAATTTTATAAATTTATATGTAAAAAAGTAAATAAAATAATACAGGGTGTTCCTGAAAGATGTCAAATTTCAGCCACATATGCATCAAAACAACAAAAAACTCTAATAAATCAGGCACTGCATATATAAAAAATATTACATTTATAAAAGTCATGAATAAAATATTACCGGGAAATATTTAAAAACATCTGTTAATTTGTCTTTCCAAGTGGTAAATATCCAATCATCATATTCATTAGCATCAACCTGAAATATAATGGTCAATCAACAAGTTGATATTTTTTATCATCAATAATATAAATGTTAATAATTCCATTCATATTACCTGATCCACCCTTGGTACGTGTTGTTTTTCTTGTGGCATTGTCAATTAAGTCTAATTAATAATATTAGCTGAGATAGCATGAATTAATGACATGATTTTGTTTCCTAAAACATTTCACTGTCTGCTGCGAGTGCATCATTTAAATTGAAAGTTACAAATTTTTAGCACACGGTGGCACCACTTGTTAGCAAATGTTTTTTAAAAAAAAATTGAAACCCAAAATTAAAACAAAAAATGAACAAAGATGTTTAATATCATGCTTAATGAACAAATTAAACTATTTTAAACTGTTTACAATTTGTATATATATGGTTTTAATGAAATTTAAATCTGTTGCTGTTTTATTTAAAAAAATAAGGAAAAATTTTCATAAATTTTTTTTCTAGTTAGTTTGACTAATAAAACATATTAAACATTTTTTTTCAACTACATAACTTTAAAAATCAAATAGAAAATAAACTTTTTTTTTTCATAATATATTATCATTTGCAGCATTCGAATGTATACACTAAATTTTATATAACAAATATGTTAGTTCTGTAAACCATTAAAACTTAGGCTAAAAAAAACTTTTCCTATACACCGATATACACATAAAAATTGCCACCATTTCATATTTTTATTATTTTTAAACAGCAGATATTAGTTTACTCTTGTAAAGAACATTTTCTTTTTGATTGATCGATGTTTGCCGAATGACCAGCGCCAGCTTTGACCAAGCTAGTTTTATCCGTTGCTTTCGGAGGCGGTGGTACTTGACGTTTCCAAAAACTGGTCGATTTAGAACTACAAAAACAAATAAGTCACTTCTACACTAACCAATACTGAAATGTTAACATGAAATCAAGTTTGTACGCTTGCGCAGGCCAAACTATATGCAAGATAAACGATACAAAGTTCAGACATCAACAAACTGCTGTCTAACAGATGATATCCCAATAAGTTTGGTATCTAAAACTCACCACGAACCAAAGTTATACCATTATTTGTATAACACGATGCTTACTTTGAAAATGATTAGAAAGAAAAACTTACGCTTCTGGTTTTTCATACTGGGACTTTCGACACCTATTGAAGCATGCACAGTTTGTGATGGACGAGGTGCAACAAGCACAAATCAACAAAACAAGGATGCCTCCGATGATCCAAATGATCATGTAATTCAACATGTTAGCACTTCCAGCTGTTATGTCCAACGGAAGACCCCAGAAACTCTAAAATTTAGCCAAATACAAAATATTGTGATGCATATACTTGCAGTGTATGATTTGTTTCACGTTTCTTGCAGAGATGATTTGCTCCATTTAGTTATCTAGGAGTTTAAGTCGTTCATTTATTGCTGTATTGCTAAAAACATTGGGTGGTGGTTGTTGTCAATCTATGCAACTTTTTTAGATTAGACACAAAGATTAAGTTTAGGTTAGTTTGAAACATATTTAATTTCATTGATTATGCCCCCTGGTTTAGGTATGTTGGTAATAACCACCATGTTTTAAGCAATACGGCCATTGACCAACCAATCTAAACTCCTAGCTGACCTTATTTACTAATTAGCAAGAAGATATATAAACTATAGGGTTTATATTAAATATATTTATATATAATAAAAACATATCTTATTGTAATTTAATACCTACTTCAGCAAGCAAAGAACAAGCTTGCACTAAAATTCTTTGTCTTGAATATCACTTGACATTACCTGTTAACTCTTGAAATGACTTTCAATAGATTCTGCAATCAGCTACGTACAGTAGCCAAAGAATGACAATTTTTCTTTTGTAAACAATTAAATTAAAATAACAAAATTCTCCCCTATTATCAAATGTTGCACCCCTTAATAATCCCATTCAGAATTATCAATGATTCAAAGTGAGAAATTTGCATATGGATTAGTAATGACCAATTGCAACATTTTACACACGAATAATAATAGCACAATGTTGCATGTACATTAATGATAGCGGTATATCTATATAAATAACAAATGTAATAGTGCTAACCCGATTCATCCGGAAATTTGAATTTTGTAACTCCCAAAAATAAATGATGTCAAATCGAGCTGGCTGCGAACTCATGGGTTTTCCTTGTTTTATTAAGTTTCGATGAACATATGTTAATGCGATGGAAAAGGTGAAAAGCCATCATCAATAAGTGATCATTACTCATTTCAAAACCAGCTGTGGAGATACGTTAATACGAATGTAAAAAAGAAGAAAAAGGTACTTACTTGAGCAAACGATGACTTAGTAACGGTTATCAAATTCTTGTGCAAACGCTACCAGCAAATAAATCATGAATATAATCACCTTGCATCATAATGAGATTGACATGCATTTGTATCGTAATGTCCACTGAAAAAAAATAATAATAAACAATATGAAATAAAAATTAACAAGTTTTCCAATAGATTTCAGTACTGTAAATGGACTTATTAAGTTACACTCCTTTAAAAAATCAAATGAAGTGCTTTTTGGACTTAACGATAGAAATGATTCATTGTAATCATATTGCAGAATTTTGTAAATTATAGTGTTCTTCAAATTGTGGAAAACGATGTCAAAAAAAACAGAAGTCTAAAAAAAGATGTCAAAAAAATGCAAAGGAAAAAAAGTCTAAAATTATGTTTTTTGAAATCTTTCTTTCCATATTCTTGTTTTTTTGACTTTGTTTACTACAATCAAGTTCCAAAAAGTCAAAAATGTTACACTTATCAAATTCAAAGCAAAGCAAACACGAGTCTAGAAATGCATACTCACAGCGATTATGAGACAACAGGGCCATGAAATGTACACGACTTCACCCTGTTTCATCCCAGAAAGAATGCATTTCTAGACCCATGTTTATATGGACTTTGTTTTGATGCATATAGCATCTGTGGTTAAAATTTGACTAGACCTTTTAGGAACACTCTACCAACAAATATTAAAGTCAAGTAACATCTTGCAACTCAAAATAATTGCACAATTTTCCAGAGTCCTGTCAATACTCCACATCCTATTCATATTCTGTGGTTTGATTGTATTTCAAACAAAACCGAAAATATTGTAAATTGGAAAAAAATGAAAAATCCATAATCTAGTATCACTAATAAAAAAAAAAAGAGTTCAAGTTAAATTTTCAACACTATTTTCAATACATATTCTATGAGATCAGATCCATCATTCCAATGTTCTAGACCTAAAATTGTTCCAATATCATGATCTTGTTTGATTTTGGCATATTGAAGATATATAAAAAAGTAGTACTGAAATATGTTTGACAAGTTTACGTGAAATTACAATTGTGAACCACTGTTAGTTATCCAATAACTTCCATCATGTTTGTTAGGGCAGGGGACGTATCCAGAAATTTAATTTGAAGATGGATCGACTTAGGATTTGGGTTTCAGGGAAGGGGGCTGAGAATTGTTTTACATTTATACATCCTTACTCTATAAAAGCCTACACTGAAATTGATTCCTCAGTTGTGGTGGCCAAACCAGGTGTGAGGCATGACATTGGCCAATGAGGCATCGGCAATCAGGTGCGAGGCATGACATTGACCAATCAAGCATCTGCAATCATTCTCATCCAGAACTGGAAATGGTATGTTGCTAGGACAATGCTGATCATTCTGGAAGCTTGGTGCAATACCCTTTCACAGCTTTAGTTGTGAAAACAGTCCATTTAGGACAGGTCTACTTACTAGTTAGAACTGTATATACACAAATTTATAAAACTTGATGAAATTATTGTCCAAAAACAGCCACTTTTAACAGCATATAACCGTTTAAAATAAACTCATGTTATATTGAACAGCAAAAACTTACCCAATTTCAGGCATTTCAATGGGTTCCTGAACGAAGTTTTTGCCCCCAAAATTCAACATGACCTATGCATCTGCGTAAAATGCATATACAGAGTGATGCAAAGGCAACAATCAGCAATGAAAATTGCCCTTTATTTCAAACAAAGGAAGACAAAAAGAGACACTTGCAACAAATTAAACGAACAAAAATAAAAACAAAAACTGATTTGTAAAATAAAAACTGTTTGTTTTTTTTTGCCACATTACTTTCTTTTATGTTAACTGGCGTTCTTCAGCTATTAGCTTCTTTTACGAATGTGTTAGTGAAATCACAAAACTCTGAATGCACTCGATTACACCGTCGACATGATCTTCAGAAAGAGAAAGTACATCCTCTCGTTTTCCCGTAAAAAACAAAAATAACCATTAAAAAAAAAAAAATTGGAAGTAAAATCCTAGAAAAACAGGTAGCCAAAAAACACAATGACATCTAAACATAAAATCCGTAAACATATTTATGTATATATAATATATATATATATACGTTAATAAAAACCTACACCTTGTTAAAAAAAAAAAAACAGAAAATAAAAACAACCGGCATCGATGTTCTAGATAAAATGCAAAAATTGTGGAATGTCCAACGCAAGACACGTACACAAAGAAATCGAGCAACGTTTTCTCAAGTCTCTCGTGATTTTAAAAGAGTTCGAATAAAGGAATTTGCTTCGTGTGGAAATGACGTTTGGAGATAGTGTGCGGAGGTCTAGGTTCTAGCATGTTATTGGCCACAGCGTGTGATGTCCGTGAAAAAACAAAATCAAGGAAAAAATCGTGTGACCAACCGTCGGCTTCGATTATTCGTCACGATAAACAGTCTTTGTTAAAATAGGTCCTTTTTTTTGTGTGTGTTATTATTCTTTTAAAATTTGCATATGATAAAAAAGAAAATCGGAACAAAGTTTCTTCAAATAAATACAATGATATATATATATATATATTTATATATTCCACCTTTTCATCATCATCGCCGCGTTGACGTTTTTGTTTTCTTGCAACACGTTGCTCCGAAATGTATGACTTAAGGTACCGCAGCAGAACACTTGTTGGTAATAATAACAACGGGATAGAACACAACCATGAATCAAAAAGTTATTAGTAGTAGTAGTAGTAGTAGTTTGGCTAAAGAAAAACAGAGGTGTTAGGTTTCGGATAAGGATAAGTACGAGGATAGAAGCGATAGATTTTTCATTTCATCACGTGCAACATGGTGTCATTATTATAATAATAATAATAATAAATTTGTTTTTTCTTTTACAAACGAGACCGAAACGGTGAAGCTACTTGGTCTATAGTTCGGCAATGACAAAGAGGAATATAAACTGTGTGCTCGTCAAATGCTTCTAGACCCTGTCAAAACTAGGTTGCTTGCTCTTCTAACTCCATTTTCTTGATTTCATAATTCCATTGTTTAACGACTTGAACAATCTGGCAGCTGGTATATACAGAAAAATCAATCAATTACGTATTTGTAAGTGCCAAAAAAGAAAAAAAAAAACCAAAAACCACCACGATTAGAATAATGAACGACAAATGAAGCCAATGTTAACAGCCGTTAATTGCAAGTTTTTTCAAACAAAATCCTGGACCGATTATTTACAAACATGGTAAATCCGAATTTTGCATGTGAACAATACGTTCAAGATTTTTCCACTAATTCAAACATGTCTACATTTGAAATGTCTGATTGATTACAGAAGTTGATGCCAAACCAAACTGGTGGTAAGAAATTAAGCCTAAGCTAAGACTTGGTCAAGAAATTAGGCCTAAGTTATGGCGCAGGTAGTTAGGCCTAAGTAATGCATTGGACATCACTACAAACAAAAATTTTTTTAAGTCAATTTGCTATAAGAAAACTGTTTTCACCAAAATCGATGCATTTATATAAATGAGATCGGTTTTCTATCAAACACAACATTGCAATTGTCCTAAAATAAAATCGTCTGCTAACATTGAAGACGTTACATGTGTCATTCATAATGCTAATTCTTTTGGCAACTACAAACGAATAACATAGAAATTAAGCTCTCGAATAAACTTAAGCCTACACATGGAAAATAACAACAGAAGCAGAAAATGACAAAACCAAATAAAAACAAAACAAAACACAAGAAGATATAGACAAGCTATTCGTCTACGATGATGAGATATGTTATATTTCGGATGAATTTTTTTGTTTTTCTTCTAGGTGCTTGCTTTAGTCTTGCGGACAGACTTGAAAATGCATCTCGTGCATGCACTTTGGGTCGGGATTTTACATTTCCAGAAGGTTCTTTTATGATGTGTATTTTATTATTATTTTTTTGCTTTGTTGGTTGTCGTAGTAACGTGTGGCAAGGTAGGGCCTGGAGAGGGGAGGGGGGGAGGCAAACTTTTTGTTTTCGTCAGAAGAAGGAGATGAAACTACGATTAAAACTACAGTGGGGGGAAAATACATTCCTTTGCACTTTAAAAACAATTACTCAGTGACGATGACATATTTTGTTTTATACTAAATTTGTGCACCAACTAGAAAAGTGATCTCATAAAGCACATAGAGTTTTGTTCAGTTTTTTGTTTTTCTACAAGTAACCCAGCCTTGGCGTTTCTCTCTTTTTTTTTTATAATCATGTCCGATCGTGGTGTTGATTATGGTGCCTTCCATGATGTATGGTTAAAAAGTAAAAACAAAAATAAACACAAAAAAAAACAAAAAAAAACCGGAAACCCCGTGGCGTTATTATTAGGCTATGGACTACCATGTGAATTGTTAACGTAAAGGATCTAGCTCTAACCATTCAGTTAATAGGTTATACAAATGGCAGGGAACGCATCAAACAGCCCACATCGGCAAAAAAGACACTTTTTTTTTTTATATCTCGTCTCCATTTCTGAAATACCGATATCGAAAAACTCCATCATCCCGACAGTGAAATGCTCTCGATCTTCCCGAGCTTTTTCTTTTTCTACAAAGGGTGGCATTTTAAAAATTATTTTCGTTGTGTTATGGCAAAGATGGTTGTTTGTTGTTATTCACAAAGCAGACTGGATAAAAATTCGGATATTTTCCAGGAAAGCTTTCTTTTTTTTTTTTTTTTTCCACGTTATTGCCTTAAGACAAAAATGTTCGATCAGGTGAAGAGTAAAGATTATTGGCCACACGCCCGTAAAACATTCGACAAGTTCGCTGGGTTTTGCTTTAAATTAACTAAAAGGTTAACGTCGAATCATCCCACTCAAGATCACGATCTTTCACCTTTTCAGCTTCGTCTTCGGAACTTTCCAGTTCGTCGTGATAACTGCTGTTGTCGTCCGAACTGTCGCTATCGTCGTCCTCGTGCAAGGGATGCGTTTCATGTTCTTCCTCTTCGATTTGCTGCAAAAATTTAACCACAAAAAAAAAAGGCTCTTTAACTATCAAGTAATCTCAACAATTCACCACATTAAAGCATAACAAAAATCTGTTCTCATGACAGAATTGCATTACAACAAAAACAAGAACCACTTGACGCTTCTAACCAAGATGTAATGTGAATTAATCTTTACAAATCCAATGATGTCGTGACCAGGATAGTGGCATTGTAACACTATTATTTTAACAACGGAAGAAAATGTTTATTTTCTTTTATTGTCTGCACATAAATCTATAGTTATCAAATCATCTTATCTGAGCGTTGGGTCAAGTGTATTTTGAAACATAAGAGAAATATCCCTCAATGAGAACACACTTTTGATCACTAAGCAGCTTCACAACTACTTTTCAACTACGACAGAAACTGTTTTGAACAAACCACAAAGCACTACAACTGTTACACAACAATATCATCAAACAGTTCCAATGCTTCGATAGTTGACTGAAACAAATTTCTATCGTTCCTATTCCTTAACAAAAAGTTTGCTTTAACATGCTGTAAAAGCAAATATTTCGATCAAGCTGGTAACCACAAATAAATCTAAATCCAACCTCTGAACATCAACAATAGTTTACATTTCGCCGTCCAAAACTAAATACGCCACATTATTCTTTGGTTATGGAAGGTAACAATGTATGTAAGCTATTCTTATGTTCCGAGGATAGGTTAAAACAAAAGCCCAGTGTCGATTATTTGAACCGATGCAACCGATGTTCTTTGGATAACAGCACCTAGTGTTGATTATTGGAACCGACAGGACTTGCTTTCTTTGAATAGCCGCAATCAAAGGGCTGCAGATCTCAATCACAAACTAGTTATTTATTTTTTTGCTTACAAGCTATTTGCTCCAAAACATAGCGAATTCAGTGCAAATAGCTTCTTTTGAAAAGTTTTGTTAAAAACGTGCTGCTCTCAGTGTGAAAAGCACGTTTACAAGCTATTCAAAACAGCGAATTCCGTGCAAATAGCTTGTTTTGAAAAAGCCGCTCCATTTTAAAAAACTACTGTGGATACAATTATCCATAGTTTTGATTTACATTTTAAATCTTGTATTAAAACCTTTGGAACAAATTGATTGAGAAATACAAGACAGTACTGGCATGAAAACAAAGTATTTTTGAAGCCGGCAAGTCGACTTATCAGAATATCGTTCATCAACTGAAAGAACAAGTGCAACTATTTGTACATTAAATTTAAATACAAATCCAATGTACCTAGCTGTACACATTATTAAAAAATAGTGTACATTGTATCCAAGTGACACCATTCGAATGATGAGTTCAAATAATCGACCAGACAGATTGCATAAAAGCATGGACATTGAATTCTGTGCGTTCAGTGGCAAGTTGTCGTATCCTAGTTCGAAACTATGGCATGTTGAACGTACTATGAAAAAGCAATTTATGCTTACGTGGAAAATTTGACTCTTGGTGCTACTTCTTCATGCAGACTGGTGATTTGGCAGACATTGAAAGCTCATGTATTTTCAGGAGTATAAAATGCAGGATAATACTATACACATATTTACTTATAAAAAATATTTTGCAAAGAAACACACATGCAGCATGTATACGACTTATGTCTTCCAGTTAAGCTTCAACTGCTTTATGTGATGACGTACCGTACAGTAAATATATACAAGCGGTAATAAGCAGTGGTGGCAAAGCAAAAAAAGTATAGTGCAACACGTTTCCAACGTTTTATTTTTATACTGTGACCAATATTTTCTACAACATAAAAATTCTACCATTTTATGCCAAATTTTACCATAATCCATGCAATGGTAAATTTTTGCATTTTAAAATGCATGTTATACTCCAGAAAAACAGTCAGAATTATACTTTTAATAATGTTGAAATTTGGCTGCGGGAAATGCATAGTGTAATACCATTGATTCGGGTGCAATTGTCGTAATATTTTCGTTTTGTTTTTCTAATTTTACACTGTAGAGGAAAAATAACACTTACTGGTCCACAAGACAGCAAAAAAGGGATCCGTTTGTTTTTAGATCCTTTTGCTACTCTTTCATTTTCAGGCTACAGCGAAACAGTCCAATAGAAGAAGAAGCAAATTATTTCGACAAGATTTTCCTTTCGTCGACGTCCAATCAAAAAACTTACCAAGAGTTAAACCTTCACAATGTGTCAACTACTGTTATAAAAAACTACTGTTCATATAAAATTTTTCTTCATCAAACATGATCACAAACACAAGATCGAAACCGAACCGAAACAACGGATTATCTGATAAAATTACAACTGGAATCGAAAACACTCACATCCATGGGATTAACGGTGATCGTCAACGATGAATCGTCCCATGCCATCTCATCATCTTCTCGTGTCTCCTGAGCTCGCTGATGGGCAGCTCGAATGCGAATGACGCCGAGGACGATCATGAACACCAAAAATCCGACGCAGACGACGATGATGATTGTCACGGTGTGGCCTGCAAGAAAGCAAATTGTTCATTATCCAGGGAATAAATACCAAAGAATCGCTCATTATTACTCATTCATGCAGAGTTCCTAAAAAATAATCAATGGTGCGAGTGTCACTGGAGCGACTATATCATTAGTCCTGTTTGAGATTGTTAATTAGTCATTTTCAATAAGTTGGTAGATGTGTCTCTATACAAGATGATGTGATTTGAGCTTTTTTTTTTTTTAAACAATTCTTGTTCACGCAATGTCGAGTAATTGCTGAAATGAAATATTTTCAGATTTGAAACGTGAAATTTTGTATAGCGAATGATAATTTCTATGATAAAAAAAATAAAATTGTTGTTTTCAAAATAGTTCACTGTATAAGCGGTGCTATCCAAAAGTTCTAGGACTTAGTTTGTAGTAGGTCCCTTTCGCCCGCTAATAGGTGTGGTACTGTGCTTTGTGAATCAGTGCATCAAGAGATGTCATGCTAAGACAACTCGTTTTTAAGTCATGAACGTTTCTGTGAGATGCGTTGGGACTTCTATGACAATTGATTTCTCCATAAAGACAATCTACTTATTTGATAATACCTGACTTCCAGTAACTCCCCCCCTCCCCCCTGCAACGTTTTCCTATTTCTCCAAGATTAGATCATCACAACTGAAAGGGCATAATTTTGACATGACTGAAGATCCCGGCAAAATCGAAAGAATGATACACTCACACATGATGACTTCGAGGGATGCATAAAATCACTGGGATCGTAATATACATGTTCAGGGCCCTTTTCACGAGAGACTATAAAAACCAGGAGTTACAACAAACTTTTTTTATGGTCAAAAAAGTCCTGTAACTTTTGGACAGCACCTTGTATAAGTCGTCATATTACATTATATTATACTATACTGTGAAATGTGTTGGTGGATATAATGCATGTAGGAATGAAGAACAACGAACGTATGATGCATGATGTTCTTGGCAAGTGAAACGGTCTTGTGATAATGGCTAACTGACAATCTAATCATGTTTTTCCTACAACTATGGTGAACTTTTATAATTTAGTATTGAAATCTGTATACTCTTCTTCTGTGCTATGTTGATACATTTTATTTTTTAACATATTTTTGGTGCAATATAAAAGTAGCACAATCACAAAATTCTTCTAACATACCACACCGAGCACTCACACAAAGGTGAGGTTAAGTGGCATGCATTAAATTTAATCACTGTGCCCATGTTGCAAGACAAACATTGTGCCACTCAATTGATGAAAAATAAATGGTAACTACGATATATCTCACACAGGCACATGGGAATAGAACACACCTGCCAAACCGTAGCAGTATTTAGATGTGAAGTTCAATGTCGATTAATTGATAAAAGAGATCGTTAAGATCTTGACAACCTGTGAATATAATGATTGACAACAGTGGCTGGCTGTGCGCAGCCAATGATTGTCAATTGCCATTGGCTAAGTAAGAAGCATCACACGTTACCTCAATAGCCATTGGTTGTTCAGCACAACATCATACTCAACCGTGCCATCCCTATCATTATTAAAGGGGTTAACTTCCAATAGGTCTAATGAAGCACAAAACACTTAATTAACAAAACTTTCAATTTTCTTTGTTTTCAATTGGAAAAAGAAATGACTTTGAAACTCACATCAAGAAAATATCTACTAAATGCAGGAGTGAATGGGGAGAAACTCGGTTTTTACGACAGAATATACGTATCGCATCAACTGATCATTGTATAAGTCATGCCTGCGTGCAGGTTCTACATGACGTCCACACTAAGAATAACTCATCACCAACTATAAGATGGCCACACAAAAAAAACTAACGCGCGAGTATGGATCAATGATGGACAAAGGGTAACTAAAAATAAACAATCTTGTGTTTCAAACCAAAAAAAACAAACAAAATGAGTATGAGACAAACGAGCAGCGCTGTCAAATCACTATACAATGAAAACGGGAATAATCGAAATGCAAAATCGATGGTGGTATATAGACATAACGGTGGTTTAACGTCAATCACAAGTCAAAAACCCAAAAAAAAGGGGAAATAAAAAAAAGACATGGTTAGATTTTTAATATTCCAAGGTGGCCTCCTGGTGATGCATGCATGGAAACTCATGCCAACCGAGAGTGGCACTCACCGAGCGCACTGACCACGACTGCACTAGTACTTCCTGAGTATAGACCTTGGAAAGACCATGGAACAACAAGGGCTCAGTTTGATCAGTGAGCAAAGGTTTGAAAGGCGACACTGAAAAGGCTGCGGAACTGTTGTCTATGCCCGCGTGCTTGCAAACTTAAAAAACCAAAAGCCAATGTAGCTATCCCGTGTCTAAACCTAACCCACCGACAGCACTTTCGAATAGTAGTTGAAAGTGCTGGAGTGATCACCGAGCCATTTTACTTGTAAATATATTAAGTTCTAGTCAAAATTTAACTGCAGATGCTATACGTCAACTCAAAGCAAAAAACGTCCATATAAACATGACTCTGGAAATGCCAACTTATTTGCATACCTCAGTGATTATTAGACACTAGACCTAAAATATTATGCGGCTCCATCTTGTGTTTATCTCAGAAGGGAAGCACGTCCGGACTTATGTTTATATGATTTTTTTGCTTTATTTTGATGCATAGCATATGTGGTTAAACTTTTGACCCTTTATGCCCCAGTTCCTAAATACTGAGAATGGATATGCATCTCGTCATCAACAAACTTCAATCAAAACTGTCATCTAATTTTTGTTGACTTTTATTTTGAACTATAGTCTGGCTCATGGTCTTTTGACAGCGTTGAGTCTGTTTCGAGCCAAAGCACCAATCAGGGACCGAGAATGCATCTCATTTTGTATCCATACACGCCTTCAGTTAGCTTGAGAAAGTTAACTGGGAAGGGACTACATTTGATTAATGGCAGAAGACGAGGCGTGAACTCACCCTCCTAACTGATTCAACACTGTCAAAAGACCATGAACCAGACTATAGTAAAAAATCTGTCAATCGATGGGCACCTAACGTCATCTGGTGCCAACATTGAAAAACTGTTTGGATAAATTCAAATTTATCCAATGAGTAATTAGTAAAATTTGAATTTAGCCAATGAGCAATTAGTAAAATTTAAATTTAGCCAATGAGCAATTGGTAAAATTTGAATTGAGCCAATGAGCTATACGTAGACAAACTTATATTAGCAAATTATTATAGTAGATGGTGCAAAAATATTATTCGTTTCCATTGTTAGAAAATCAACATTCAACATTTTCTATCATCTATTTTTTTTGAAAAACAGTATAATGACCCACAATACTAACCCACTTGTTTGTGCTAAGGAATACGAAACCCGTTAAATCTGTATAATCGTCGTTTGTTTTTTTACCATTATTACAAAAAAACAAAAAACCTTCACTTGTTTGGTACTTTTCGGTTAGATGCCCCACCTCTCTTGTGTTGCTACTTGCTTGTACTTAATTATGGGTTTATTTTGCAGGTTAGGTTGGAGAAAAAAACATTTTAAATGTATGGTTTGTTGTTATTCTTCTAACTTAAACTGCAAAAAATTAACCCATAACCAAGTTCAAGCAAGTAGCAACATTAGAGAGGTGAGGCGTCTAATCGAAAAGTACTTGTTTTATTTAGCTTATTTATACCACCTGATGAGATGACAAAATTATAAAAAAATTAACATAAATTGAAAACCCTATTACTTTCAACAAGGAATAATCTGATGATTCGAATGAACGCCAAATTAATGATCATGAACCTAGCATAATTTGAAACAAGCTTACAAGCAGGCACAATGATGAGTTCGCAACCAGTTCCATTTAAGCAAGACAAAAAATAATTGATAAAAAAAATACATCATTCGTTAGTCAACAAAGAACTCTGTTTCGTTATCTGCAAGCAAAACAAGTTTAAAAACCATGACACAAAAAAATAAATTATTAGAACTTCAAGCATCAATGAAATTACTTGAATAATATAAGCATCACAACAAGCACTTTCTTCCAAATAAAACTTAACTTAAAAATAACAAACAGGCCTCCTGAAATAAAAGACAACCATTCAACATCACAGTTAAGAAAACAAAAACTTTAAAAAAACAAACAAAAACTACAGACTAACATTCGAACTAATTAGTCATCGACTTACTTGCAGAACTCATGGCGACGGCTTCCGATGTTTCCAAAACTCCATTCTCCAAGTAGCTGGCTGTATTCGATTTTTGTTTCGCAACAACAAACTCGGCTATATGCTGGCGATCGACTTGGGCATGTGCAGCGGGTTTTTCTGGCTTCCTTTCCACTTGTGGATGGATCACAGTCAGCTGTATTGAACCCATTATAAGAAATTGTTTGAATTCACAACACAACAAACACGTCTGCATTTCGTCAAAAAACGTACAGGCTTCCTCCGCTTAGTCAACAGGGTTAGGAGCCAGTCAAACACTGAAAATCGTTAAATGCAGTGATGGGCACCAACTACTTTAAAACTAATTCAACTACTACTAAAAACAGCAGAACTGCAAAATTTCTGATAATTTACATAGTTATTCATTAGCACGGTCGGTAGCAGTTACACTATGTAGTTAACTACCATGTAAAATGATTAAACTAGGTAGTTGTATTCATTTTACATAAAGTAGTTATAACTACCCAATAATTACTGTGCAAGTAGTTCAACTAGTAGTAGTAGTTGGAACTACTGTCCATCACTGGTTAAATGCAAAAATTCGTTATTCTTTTTCAGCTTCTTACTGAAATTAATGAATTTTGGTCGTCAAGAAATTTAAATTGTGCACCACATGTCTCTTTAGAATGCATGTGAAAGCTAAATTAACACACTATATCCTACTCTATAAAACCATAGACTGGGCTTGAAGCATCAATTGACAGGTTGGGTGGAATAACCACGTAACTCCAAAAAAACGTAGTTTTCGAGAAAAAAAGACAAAAACTTTTGGCACCTTCAAATTTAAGATTGAAAAATTCCTGTGAACTGTATATTTACAGAGACAAAATGAGTAAGTTTTTCAAAAAAAAAAAACTTGTTAAATTTAGTTGACAGGCCTCAAGTTACGAACTAATTTTAAAATTTAATCCAAATATTGTGCTCATTTATAAATGCAGTTACGCCGTTTTTCCAAAGATCAGTGTCTTTTACATTGTTTTGAAGGTGAAACCAGCGAGTGAAACAACCAAGAAGTGCAGCAACAAAAAGAAAAAAATCAAAAAATTCAGATTTGCTATAGTTGCATTCCATATTCTAGCTCCAAAAAGTCCGAAAGTGCAAATTAAAGCAACCCAAAGTCTTTATGCTATAGACTAGTCTAAAACAATTAAATATATGCATGTTAAGGAATAACGATGTCAGTGGATTTACACTGTTTTTCCACCCAATTCCTCAATTGTATTGAACAATCAGGTATGAGGCATGACATTGGCCAATCAGGTATGAGGCATGACATTGGCCAATCAGGCATCAGCAATCATTCACCATGAAAATAGTGCATTTCTAGGTGAATACTAATTTTTCTGGAAGGTTGTTGCAACACCTTTTCTCAGTCTTAGTTGGAAACACAGCAGGCTTACTCACTAGTATATAAAATATTCCAACAAATGAACATAAACATCGTAGAAACATGACAAAATATAGGTCAAAGGACCGACCACACGTCAAACGTATGTATTCTAGTTATAAATTGATGAGGAGTTGAAAAGATTGGATTGTCAAAAAGTGGAGGATGCCTGTACATAAACAAATAATCACATACCGTTTGCAGGTATTCGTTGCTAACGAAACGTCCATTCAGTTCGGAACAAACTAATTTAAAGGCACGAGTGAGGTAATATGCAGGTTTACGATTGAAATAATGAACTTGACGAAGTATTTGTTCATAATTGTAAATCATATCAGCTCCTGGAATAGGAAATACAAGTTAGATATCCATTTCATGGTATGCAGCAAAAAAGACTTTAAAGTAAATGCACACTAATTGAGGAATCAACACATTCAAGTTGAACAGAAAGAGAACCATACTCTTCACTAGTCTTACCAAAGTATAATAGCAAACTCAAAATGTAGCGAATATGCAATCAGAGCAGCTATATATATATATAGTGAAATATTTGATTAAATATACAAGGTGACCCAAAGTCAATACCTCTTCCAAATTCAACTAAAACACTTTTGATATGCTTGATAGTGACTTTTTTATCTAGATAGTAGCCTACTTTTGGGTCACCCCATATACTATTCTAAGCTAGTGTTTTGTTGTTGTTTTACCTGAAATGATAATGCCATCTTTATTCTGTTTGTGAACGATTCCCAACTCGTTCATCAGATGTTCGGGGAGAACGAAATATTCCAAATCGGGGTTCAGCGGCGGCAAAACGGACATGGTGCACGAATCCAGCTTGTGTTCGATTTGACCGATCTGTTTGGAGAATTCCTCTTCCTCCTCCTCCTGATCCTGCGAGACGGTGATTGATATGGACTGGAATATCTTCACTCCCTTCTTGCAATCTTCGTAATCGTGGGCAATGTTCTGGGTTCCGTTGATCGTGATTGTGGGTTGCTCCGGCTGCAACACCATGATATAGCTCTCGATGGATGGAACTTTCAAAGGTTTTCCATTCGTACAGCTGAAGAATAAAACGGAATGTTTGGTGAGCCAAAATTTCTATTCATAAGAAATACAGCGATAAGCATGTGTTTTGAATGTCGCTTACGTGACAGAGGTGAACAATTTGAGGTTGCGTCGACCAGGAGTAGGAAACTCTCGAGAATTGGCGTACGCTACTTTCTGAACAAGGGTTTCCAAGTTGGTTTTGTTATTTCCTTCGATGGCAACTTCGGTGAGATCGTTGTTATTCAAAAGTTCCTTAAATATTAAATACTCAACTCAAATATTTTTTTATCAACTTATATAGTAGCCTGCAAGACACCACGAGTAATGTACCGAGTGACCACTATGAAATGTCTCATATCACTAAAAGTCGCGAAAATACGGTTACTACCAGATAGTACTGTAATACCATCAAAACGGCGGATAACTGTACACCATATTGTTGTATAGAACATACCATTCCAGGTTCCAGGAGTTCCATTCCAGGCACTTCCAAGCTTTCTTTACATTTGTGCAAACACGACAGAACTGACGGCTTTTCTGTCTTTCCACGCAGAATAGCCAAACCAGCTAAGAAACCCTTGAAATGATGCTCCATTTTATTCTCACCACCTGTAAACACATTCCCGTTACAAGCGTCCATTTCAAAGAATCAAACAAACAAACAAATAAACAAAGTAATAAAAAGAAATTAAATACAAACCATGCCAACAAGCGCCAATCACCAATGTTGTATTAATTCCCTTTGCTTTGTGCAACGGCCAATCGTCGATCACTTCGGGGTTCTTCTTTTCAACGTGGAATTTCTGGCCATCGACGTACAGAGTGACCTGAAGATTTGACCACAAAAATAATTATAATAATCGAAAAATTCAGCATTTTGAAAGAATGTTGACATTTTTTTCACAAACCTCAGGAAAGTTAACATTAACAGCGTAATGATGCCATTCGTTATCGCACACTTGTGACAATTTCCAGCGCCATTCTGCTGGTCGGAAAGTATTCATACTCTCTTGAGTATAGTCACGTCTGATCAGCAGAATTAAGCGACAGTTGCGAACAAACAGGGCGTAGTGTGGACGGCCCATTTCTGTGAAAAAAAACCAAAAACCATTCACTCTTACAGTGGAATCTGGTTATTATAATCACGGATAACGTTATCATTATCACTTGGTCCCAAGATACTGTGTAATGTTGTGTATATCCATTGTTTAATGTTATCAGCCAGTTATTGTCATCAAAAAGTACTGGTCTCAATAACTAGATTCCGTTATATTAAAAAATATATATATATATCTATTCGCATTAAACCAAGAAAATCTTATTCTAATTTTTAATATATCGTTTTTTTCTTCTAGATTTCAGTTCTGAAATCAGTTCCGAGTTTAACAAAGGTTCATAACAGCTGCGTTTCATGCTGAGCAAATTGCACAGTATCCACAATTACAAAATTCATTAAGGTTACACGCAGCAGGTAACCTTCTGTTAACGTGTGGATATCATAAATCACCTGGTTGATATTATTAATGTGTGTGCAAGAAGAAATAATGGAAGTTAATTATCAGCAGGTGGCATCGCGCATTACCAAAAGTAACTAAGTTACAGAATAAAAGTAAACAATGACTGTGCTGTACACAATCGACAACTAATGTAACTTTCAACCATTAATCACCATTAAAAAAAAATAAACAAACATTCCGCTAATGCATCAGCTCAATAGATGGATGCTTATGCATCTCAAAACTGGTGATTGGACCAACTTTTCTGAACTAAATTTATCATTTTTGCTTAAAAGTGTACCCGATTCAATACACAAAGTGTCTACTATGAGATGTCAACATTTTAATCACATATAGTTTGAAGACAGATACGAACATAGCCATAACAAAATATGGAAATGACAGTGAACCTATCAAAAAAAGTATGACTTCAGTCCACTTCCCACATGAGCACGTCTGATAACACGAAGACCGTCTAGACCGTAGTCTAAAATTCATGCCACGTGGGCCGTAACATTCCCACGTGACCTGCATTCGTTTCTGCATATTTTGATCACCTGGCGTTGCCATTTTTTGAAAATGACTGACTGCAGCGCCACTGTGACTCTAATGTGCACTACAAAATCCCCACATAAACTTTTGACGTTCTGCTACCATTCCAAGCATCGCATTTTGTATAACTTGATACGAAAAAACAATAGACTCTCTAAACGTTGACATCGCATAGAAAACACCCTGTATATAAACAAAATAAACTCGTGATTGGAAAAATATTTTTTCTTAAACCCAACTTTTTCAAATCCAAGAACGTGATTGGTGGACAAAACAGAATCTCAAGTTCAACGAAGGAAATTTAGTAATAATAACTGTTATGGCACAAACAAATTTGCAATGATCACTAACATCATATAGTGTGCTGTGCTGTAATATAACTTTCAGTTTGTCGAACACACCTTGCTTCAAAAATCAATTCATTGTATAACTCAGAAAAACAAAAACCAAAAATAAATAACATTAACTTACTGTGATCATCAGCATTGCAGATAATGTACTCTCTGACATGAGAGTTATTTTCTGTATGCTGACGATGTTTCATCCAGGTAGAAATGGTGAAGTTGTCGGTCAAATTGTGAGGGAGAGTTGTTGGTGGAATGACGACGGCATTGGTGACACCGTCAAACTCGTAGATCTGATCACTTTCGTGGCCGTCGTCGGTAGGCAAGCTTTTCGTCCATTCTGCACCGATTCCGGGTGTTGGAAGCAAGTCTACGCTGTCTGCACTCGCACCTATAGTTTTGGACAAACGACAATTCAGTTTGCTCATAGTGCACTCGGTTAGAAGGTGATTTGTAAACGATCGCTTACCGCAAAGCTTCCGTTGAGATTCGACAGAGTAAGTGTCTCGATCGCAACCTTTTCCAATGTGTTGTGTTGCAAGCGTGATTTTAGCAGACATGTGTTCAACTTGGCAGGGGACCTCACAGACCTCCAACTGGGCGTTTGGGAAGAGAACTCGTCGTCCGGAACCAGGAACATATTCAATCCTTTCTTGATAATCTGCCAAAAAATAAATCAGATTGAACGATGAACAAACGCATTTTTTTGTAAAATCAAATCACACTCAAACGGTTCACAGTTTTAGGGCACAATACCTTTCCATCCAAGATGGCAGACCCTGTTCACTTTGATGGTTACCATCGCGGGTTTGGACCGCTTCATACCGCAATCGTACGCGACGATGTTCAGAATGTGGTTGTGAGACTTTTCCCATTCCAAGACTTCGGTGTTCCTTATTTTCCCTTTTTTATATATATAAAAAATATTTCATTCACGACTTCAATGTTAAACAAGTACAATGAAAACATGAATTTCAAGAACCCAGGCTTTATATATTGTCACCAGATGGCGTCCTATGTCACAACTCGCTCACCAGTGAAACTAAAATTGAGCCTACAATAATTTTCTTTACATAATAAAACAAGATGCTTATATCACCTTCTGTGTCAATGACGAAAGGCTGATCGGATCCGAGTAGCTCGTATTTACAGATGTCACCGTACTTCGGAGAGCAGTCTTCGTCTTCAGCTTCTACCTGGATGATTTCATCGTACATACGTCCTTCGTCCACTTCGATAACGTACGTCAGTTTCTTGAACCGTGGCTCAAATTCGTTGATGTCCATCACCGCTACATGGACAGTGACACTAGAACAAATTACAAAATCGCTATTTATATGCTCTAATCCTGTAGTGTTCGTTACAATGTCAGCTTAGTTAGTTGCAGCTTTTTCTGAAGCTATTTGCGCCTACTCTTTTATTTCAATATATATACAGGGTGTTTCTAGTCAAATTTTAACCACAAGATGTTACACATCAAAACTAAGCAAAAAAAGTCCATATAAACATGGGTCCAAAAAAATGCATACTAATTTGCATATGTACAGTAATTAAGAGACCATAGACCGTATGCATTTACATGACTTCGCCCTGTGTTATCTCGGAAAAGAAGCCTTTCTGGTCCAATGTTTGTATTGAACTAGTAAATAGCTCATCAAAAATGACGAGAAAGTTTTTTTATTATTGTTTTAACTCATGTTGCTTGGCAACATTCATTACAGTTAAACTATATATTTCAGTATAAGTTTCGGCATTCTGACAAATTGTGCGGTGGCGCTACCATAGCTGGTGAGGAGGAAGAGGAGCAAGTTGGACTTTTATTAGAGTAGATTCTTGCTTTGTTTTAATGCATAGCATCTGTGGTGAAACTTTGACTAGAATACACCCTGTATAATAAAACTCAACATTATTTAGTCCACTTTTGACAGCAGACACTGTCACTATCAACATGTCAATAAAACTAATTTGCAAGTATCAACTGTTCAAATGTATTGAACGAGTGATTCATGTTAATTGTGTACTAAAATTAAAAATCAACTATTGATGCCAAAACAACAACAAAAAAACCTGTTTACTTTAACATTGTTACAAATGTTGCACTTTGCTATTGGCTCGTTAACGGATGTCAGAAAGGAAGAAAAAAAATTTTTTTCTGGACTTTTAAAAACTTGTACCTCGTCTTTTTCGGCCGACAGGTAATTACGGACTTGTTTATTGCTTTGTTTCTTGTTTTTCTTACCAGTTCTCACAGCAGCTGCTGTCTAATATTTCATGCATTTAACATGGCTAAATATATGAACCCTAGTTGACGCTCATAAATCCTAATCCATTTTTGTTTATCCATCCACTCTCCACCAAAAAAAAGAGGGCCCACTTATAATTTAGAGCCGAATTTGTAAACAAAAATAAAACTTTGAAGAGGCTATTTTAAATACAGTGAAAATAATGACATTCAGCTAAAACAGACATATAAAGACAATGCTTAATACGATACACTGAAGTGTGCATTACGTTGTGAAACAAAGTAACTGAAATTTGATCTCGATGAAGATGAAATGAACAGAAACATTTTAGTTTGAAGTCAATAAACCAATAGCTACCAGATTTTAAAACAGATAAACCACATTTTCGTAATAAAATAATATCACAATGAATAAGTTTCAAAAGTATAGTATATTCGCAAGTCACGTCAATGGACGTTACTAACTATTGGAAAACATTTCAGAAAATCCTTGATTTATGCAAGTTTGCTATTTATGCAAGTAGATTATATGCTAGAAAATTTTGCTGTTATGCAATTTTGTGCACAGATTCACAAGTGGCTGAAAGCTCCTGCGCCCACTCCTCTTTAGCATTTCGATATACGGGATGTTCCTAAAATGTCTAGTCAAATTTTAACCACAGATGCCATGCATCGAAGCAAAACAAAACGTTCATATGAACATGGATCCGGAAATGCATACTCATTTGCATACCTACAGCAATTATGATACAATGAAATAGGCTTAAAACAATTTAACCCAGTTTTATCCTGGAAGGGAAGAACTGCTGGACTCGTGTTTATATGGACTTTTTGCTTTGTTTTGATGCATAGCATCTGTGGTTAGAATCTGACTAAAGACCTTTTAAGAACACCTTGCATTCAAGATTATTGCAGGACGTTGCATACATTGAGAACCTGCATTTCTATTTGAATTGGAAAATCACGTTCACAAACAGAAATTTTAGCATTTTAGACTTTAAAATTTGAATACAGACAATAAAAGTTATAGCCATTCTAAACTTTGTTATCCTTGATGTTATACATTTATTCGGTACTTTCTGGGTTATAGTGGAGGCCCATCTGATGTTGCTATTTGCTTATGGGTTTATTTACTTGGTTATGGGTTTATTTTGCAAGTTAGGTTAGGAAAAACAAA
>JAQIWH010000790.1:0-40400 GCA_034695005.1 Cryptops parisi | reverse complement strand
ACGGCACGAGTGGGAGGCGAACTCACCAACTAGAGTACCGGAGGTGGATACCCTAACCACTAGGCCACCGCGAGGCCGAATACAGTATAAAAATATGTACATGTTATATTAGGTTTACTACACATACCGGTATTTCACCTGAATAACCAGTCATTGTTCCCACTCGCTATACGATATAGTTAACTATACATAGTTTATCGGGGCAACCACAAATTATTGTGAATCTACCCGAAAAAAACACAACACAAAATACCCCTTCCACATGTTTGTTTCAAATAGTTTTCAAATATGGATAAACCACGCCACGTTAAGGTTGTCCAAAAAAAACAAAGTTTTTTTCTATTCACTTTTTACAACTGAACAATGTTTATAATAATCTCGATTTATAAGTTATTTATAACATAAGTTTTTACGCGATTTCGCTAATATTCAATGAGTGAAATACTCGTTATGTACGAAAAATGGGCTACAAGTATTATGCGACTTTGTACGATTGTGAACAAGTGGCTGAAAACAAAGTTTTTAGTCCTTTATTAAAATATAAATTTATGTGATTTCGATTTAGGCTAGATTTGCGCAGAAAGTAAACGTTGCATATATCGAATTCCTTCTGAATGTTCGTTGAGTATTTGGAATAAATAGCTGAGAGTTATAATGATTCATATTGCAAATGGAATTCGGAAATATTATAAGCCCGTATTGGTTTTCAAAAAATGTTTAATAGAAAATCTTTAATGATGAAGTAGGTAGAATTGGTGGAATTATTGGCTGAATGAAAGTAAATAATCAATCCAACTCAACAATAAGTGCCATTTGCATTAGATTATAAAGTGCACATAAAATAGTTTGCATAACAAATCCAACATATCCACATTGCGTGTAAAAACTGTCATTGATTATCGTAGAAATATACAGAACATCTCCGAGTATTAATTATAGGAAACAAACTTCGAATCAAAAATAAATTTCAAAACACCATTAAATTTTCAATAATGAAGTTTTGTTTACGTAAAAGTATATACATGTGATTTAGCTAGCTTGCATTGAATAAGTACTGTTTGTACTGAATTATAAAAGAAGTGATGGATGGTTATCATTTCGATGTAATAGCCGCAGGTCAAACGAGTAATTAAACAAACAAACTCAAGTTATTTCATCAACAACCAACCAGTCAGTTTCAATTAATTCCAATTAAAGTTTTCATTGTTTTAAGCACTTTTATTTAACTTCACTTTCGGGTGTAGATTAATTCTGCGAAGTTTTCCAGAAATTGGGAAAATGATATGATTGTGTTAAAGACATTTTTCCATAATTAATGATAATGAGTGTTTACTTTTTAAGAAACACGTTGTATATTCCAAAATATCCTTTAAGAACATCGTATATAAAGACGTACGTAGACTATATACGAGTGCGTACGCATTGTTTGTCTAACGTCTCTTTGTTTACGATATAATACACTGTATAATAATAATAATAATAATAATAATAATAATAATAATAATAATAATAATAATAATAATATACAGAACATTATTCATTTGCATGTATTCAAAAATTCGCAAATAGAATTTTAGTCTAGAATTTTCAGCACTTTTATCGTTATGAAAGTCAATTCTAAAGCAGATCAATAAAATGCATTATATCACTGGGAGGCAAAAACATTTCCATCCGGATGCACCACTATTGGGTAAAACTTTATGGGGCAATATTTTACTTATGCTGTTTTTTGTTTTTTTTTTTTTGTTTTTTTATTCTTTCAACAAAACCCTCTGTTGTTGATCATCGTTAAGTTTTCAAATTTCCCCATTTTAAGGTTCCTTTACCTCCCAATATGAAACATCGATTAAACTCCCCAGAAAACCACCAACCCAAGGGATAGATCTCATTTCATGACTGGGCAATATTTCTTTTAAAAGTTATTATTCCCCCTTTCCATTTTACCAATAAACGTTTTAAGACTTGAAGCCAAGCATTCGAAAAGTAGCGCCGTTACCATCAACTTCCGGTTAAAGAAACAAAATGGCAACGATGTAAGTAGTAAATAAATACGCGAAAGCAGCCGAGTAGGAGAGATAAAGTTGCTCGTTTTCTGCCGCTTAATCTTTGCTTCCAGACAGTTGGTCGTCGTTCGCTGAAGCGTTTTCAATTAACATTCCGAAGGTCCCTGACAAGGACAAAACGACAAGACGTGACAAGGACTTTGCACGAAAAGACAGGAAGGTATGGCAACAGCATCATAATAACAAAATCTTTAATACTGATATGCCATCAACTGTGCTCAAACCACTACGTTGCTGCTCTGGTCGTTCCTCTTTTCAAGAAGGCTTTCTTAGTACTACGTGCCAATAAATGTCAAACGAACAGATCCGGAAATATCCATTGAAAGAAAATTGTCTTGATTTCATGGAAATACAGATCTCTCAAGACATTATTTATTAATGACTGCCACTTTGTGCATGCATTTTAGATATCCGTAAGAAGACCTCGGCTCAGCTCATCTACTTAAGCATATTATGTTAACTTTACGTTTTCCGGAAATTCTTCTTTAAATATTTAAGAAAAATGAAAGAAAAAACGTTGTCATTAAAAAAAAAAAAGGTTGAGAGTTGTGACCGCATTCATTTGCATTATTAGCCGTTGGCTGGGTTTCCACCAACGCAAACAATATCCATAGAATATAATTTTTTTAAACATCGTGAATTTAAACCGCAAAGTGTCCACATTGAGGATGTTTTCCGTGCATGTTCAAGAATATTCTTTTATGTTATTCAACAAAAAATACAAATTTATCCTTTAGGTCTTCCAGTATGTTTATAAGTTTAAAACACAGCTTGAATTGCAAAATTGTGTAATTGTTATTAAAGTGTGGTAACCATCATTCCTTCAAGCAATACATTGTGGTATAAATGAAACGGACTCGAATTTTAATAAATATTCTGGTGAATAGTTGTGGACTTCATGTGTAAAAAATTTCAATCCAATCAGACATTTCTAATTCTAAAGTCCAAAGTTTCATAACTTAAGGGCATTCCAAACTTGACGTTATTACATACACTCACTGGCGGATTAGGGGGGGGGGTTACCCCCTCCCCAAACCTTTTTAGTTCATTGATGTGTTAAATGCTGTATGGCTATTTTTATAAAAGAAAAGAGGCAAAAACAGCTAAATTGTGCATTTTTTGGCTCTTAACACTTATGTGGACCTTAATTTACCATGAAAACAACATAATTTGTAGATATATTCGTCATGAAATTTTAGATAACCCCCCACACACATAAGTCAATTCTAAATCCGCCACTGCATATTAAATTGGATCACGTCGACATTTGACCCTTACGGTCCAATGATGTGACTGCTCCAATTATAGCAAAGAAACATATACAATTCGAATGATCTTAAGTTTTGTACAAAATAAGACCGGCTGGCCCGATCAACTGGGTCCAATTAACCGGCATAACACTGACTTTCAAAGTCAGTGAAGTAAACCGCACTTCAGCTTGAACCAAACCAATAGTTCGCAAAGATCACCGTTAATGTTTCCTATGTGCTATACGTCCAATCCTATTAATTCCTGCTCGGCTTATCGAAAGTTAATGAGGTCAATCATGCACCGGGACTTACATTCAACGTCGTCGAATTGGGAAGGATCCGAACATTATTGACTGAACACAGAGCACCCTTCGTCTTCTACTCCTGTTAACCGAAGGGCCAACGTTCCCAATTTCCCTAGCTTATAATCCAATTTGGCTCGCTCAATTCGAGCGGCCCAAGCTAACGTAAAAGAGTTTGCAAAAGCGAAAAAGAGGTCCATGGGCGCTCGCTCACTTAGAACTTGCTCAGCGTCGATTCTTAAGTGGTAATAGCTGTGATCACGATTACCAACGAACAAGAGTAGAAAAAGAAGAAGAAAAAAAAAAAGAACAACGAACAAGATAAAGAAGTGAAAAAAAAAATAAAGAACAACTGAAGAAGCCAAAGCAACGTAATATCTAAACAATAAAAGGACGATGAGTGAAAGTGAACCAACCGAAAAAAAAGTACAAGTCTTTTCTTTCGTTAAGTTTTCTATGGGGATTTCACTCTTTTGCCAACCAGGGAAGCTCCAATTTCGGAGCACGATGATCGTGTCACGGAGCAGCGAGAAAACGACATTAACGCTATGAAATGGCTGACAAGCTGCAAGCGCAACTGACAGTTGCAGACCACTTTTTCGAGAACGAGTCAAGCACTTGCTTTACTAGAAGAAGAAGAAAAAAGTATATATTTTTTTCTTAATCCTATCCTTTTCCAAAACAGTCGAAGAGTAGCGGACGATGTCTGTTTCAATCGACATTGGCAAAACGTAGTGAAACGAGAGAAAAACCGATAATTGGCTTACGCGATTTCCCCCATAAGCAAGAAGTCTCCTTTTCCCCCTTTTCTTCTCCTTTGCTCATAACTTTTCTATTCAATCCATAATGAATGCCTAAAGGTTGTAAGATTAAGTGTCGGAGTGAGTCCATTTCTGCTTTCATCGCTAGTAATGAGGTCCGGGATTTCAATTTGAAATGTCTTTCTACTTCCATTGACTTGCATTGCATTCAACTAGCAATCTTATTAATCTCAGCCTCGATTGCTCAATAGTAGAGTTGAAAAGAAAAAAGTGAAACGAGGGGAAAAAAACTAACCCTACGGGTGTACAAAACATAATAAATAACTTCCAAAACAACAGTTATTTCTCTTACCAATCCTTTGCTCTACAGCCTATTCCAATCCCAGCAATATTTCAGTGAATAAAATTTAATCCCTCAGGCACTTTTAACACCTAGTGTGCCATAAACTTTAAAACCAACACGCACTACAACGTGTTATTGGAAAAATGCAGCGCGAATAAATCACACCATTTTTTTTCACAGGTCTACACAACCTCCTCTGGTGTCTGATACTAGTAGTTTTCAAGTAAGCTAATACTTCCTTGTCTTGAAGTGGAAGGGCGTAAACTACTTGTAGTCATGTATGATAAACAATACTCCCACTACTATAAAGTAACTCGTGAATGTCAGATATAGCTTTGCAAATGATACACGATTTCATAAATTTATTTAAAATATATAATTTGCCCTATAATCATAAACTTCTTCAATTTGACATTTTTAAGAGGAAACAGTTTTCTGCGCATACAACTTGACACTCCTTCCGAGAAGATGTGGAGCAAAAGATTACAAAACTCTAATCGTTAGCGCAACGCTCAAACAGCACGCCATTAAAAAGATTAAATGTCATGCAATTCTGAGCACGGTATGCATTTCTACCAATCGATGTTTATTTGCTCCAAGCACTCAGATCCAATTCTAACTTCATCATTTTATCATACTATACGCATCACTAGCTTATAAAGATATATAGCAAGCGGTAGGATTTAATTACAGAACGAAAGAAAATTTGCTAATCCCTTCTCGCGAGCCTTCTCTAACGTAGCATAGTTAATTAAAACGATGCAGCAAATGATGCGTGTCTGACCTTTATTTGTTAGTCAATTCATCAATAACGCATAAAATCGATTTCATTTCTCACTGCTTCGAAATTTCCTAAAATAACATGGGATTTGGAAATGTCAAATCTGACATACCGCTCTCTCACCAAACGTATAAATTGGTAGGTTAAGAATCGAAAATTGTTCTTAACTGTTAGCAAAATAGCTTTAGAACAGTATGACAGCTCATGAAACGAATTCTTGGTTTGGGTTTGTTTCAACGAGATGTGTTAGTCATTTCAATATTAACGCATAAAAATCGATTTCACTCTTTCGAATTCCGTGAAATTGGCTAAAAGTTGAAAATATTAAAGAAATGCGTCAAAACCAATCTCGTAAATTTTGTGCATTAGTGTCGATTTGGAATAGTAAGTTGCTCATATTTGTCACCAGATAAACTTGAGACATCTGATGGCAGATATTAAGGCAATATATTTTTATCAATTTTTTTTATATTTATTTACATTAAATAAATAATTAAATAAGTACATTTATAATACTGTTTTTGTATATTAAAGTAAAGTTGCCATCAATATAGTTCAACGTTACTTAAACTTTTTTTTTTTCGAAAGGATACACCCCGTACGGGGTAAAATTACACTATATAAGGTCATTGAAGACCATGTATAATATGTCGAAATAAACATTTGTTAAAGTGTTTACATGCTGGTATACATAAAGCATTTGTACAATTTATATTAATTTTTCGAAGGGATGTAGGGAGAGAGTTCCAGGAGGTTATAATATTATATGAAAATCGGTTCTGAGCAGTAGTTACTTCTACTCGGTAACAATAATCCGTCTATAGTCTTATGTCTAGACTCTTGATTATAATCAATAAATATTATAATAGCATATTTTGAAATTTGAAAACAATAAAATTGTAAGAAAAATCTAATCCTGAGAATTTCAGAAACCTTATTAGTCAAAAGATTTCGATTTCCAACTCCGCGCACGTAAGCTAATCTATATAAGTAAATCACTTTGTAAAGGCTGTCTTATTTTTTATAGTGTGTCTGTCTGTGTAAGACGCAAAAGCGACTAAACCAATTTCCACGAAATTTTCCACCTAAGTTGTAGTGGATCCGGTGAAAATTATAATCTATTGTTTATTTTAAAATCGTTATTTAGGAGTCGACAAAGTCACCTTTGTACACCTCTCCGCTTTACTAAGTTTTATGTTTACAATGTCGTTGTTATGGAAGAGTTTGTTACAGAAAATGAAAAAAAAACGGAGAGTTCCTTTTTTTTTATATTTACGTTATGGAAAAATGATAAACTCGTGTGAGAATCCAATACGAACGCAGAAAAGTTTTGCTTGTTGTGAATAAGCAAACTTGCTAATACACTGGAAAATGTCGAGGATTCACCCCGATGAAGCGCAAAGTTTTCAGCTAGTAATTATTATGGAAAATGTATTCTAGCTTAGCTGGGTTCAGAACAACATAATCTTTTATTCATTTCACCCTTTATTTTAGGTAACAAATATTCACACGCTAACCATGAAATGAAAATTAACGCAACATAAAAGTCAAGAGTGCAATGATGCAGTAGCCATAACAACATGGATTCTAACCCCCGTGTTTCTATCTTTACACGTGTGCGGTAAATGGGCTTCATTAATGACGAGAATATGAAGCTTTCTCAAATTTCCATAACTTATATTTTATCTCGCTCGCAAGGAGTCAAGTTTCCACCCGCCATAATTTTCTGACCGCGTGAATTACAACGCAGCGACACATTAAATTCAAAAAGATTAGCTGCCAACAGTAAGGGAAGTAACAAAGAAGAAGAAATAATACATCAAGTCTTCATCAGTTTAGTAGTGCAGGGATCAATGGGAAAAGAAGAGGAAAGAGAAAGAAAATTCTTGTCACATCAAGAGAATGAAAGGGGAAAAAAACCCACTACCCACTAATTTTCTCATCCACCCATAACTTCTAATTTCTCACTTTAACGAACAACTAATGAGACTGATTTATGAAGAAGAAAAACGACACACACTAATTCGAAACTGGAACCCCCTTAATACGGCATGCAGGCAACGTAAAATTCACCTCGTTATTTCAAGTGTTCTTTTACGTTTCATTAGCGTTGTAAATGGAGTTTAAAACAATCTTAAATCCTAGTCACGTCTATGAAAAGTAAACCGAATTTTCTCCACTTAAAGCCCTGGTGAATAAAACTTGGTAGGATTTTAACTGTTTTTTATGGAAGAAGCTGTTTTTATCACCCCCACTGCGGGAAAGAAAAAGTGGATTAAATTTGCCAAACACGGATCGATAATTCGTTTTAGGGAAATTGATATAGGTCTATGTCAATCTACTTTGGGAATGGTCATTTCATCCACCAAAGGGAATATCCGGGTCGTTTGCTGTCAACCGTTCGAAGTGACATGATACTATAATCAATTTTTTTGAACCAATTCGATTTAACCCCTGGGATGGAATTTTTTTTCCTTATCTTTTTTTCTTGTTTTTATCAAAACTTTTTATAGAAAAGATCCATCAACCACTTTCCATATAAAACAACTCAAAAATAAAACTGACTCTTATACACATAATTGGGTATTCTAGAATTACGATTGTTTCAATTTGATAAGACGAATTTCTATTGCAATACTGTGCATTATTAATTTTCACAAAGAAACAAATCACCCGCAAAACTTCACTGAGTAAACTATAACTCATAATAGCTCGATAATCAAATAGTACTGTGTAAAAGCGCGTTGATAGTTTTGGCGATAGTGCTATAATGACAGCTACAACTACCTTCGTGTAAAGTAAGCTTTATATACAGTAATGTCCAAAATATTGTTGCAATATGTTTTAATTGTAGAAAACATTAAAAATTAAATATTAAGGTTGACATTAGATATCATTTAAACGAAGGTGACTTTGCGGTAGTTGCTTTCATGACAGCTACTCTTGCCAAAACTATTATCGTGTAAACGCGCCTTCATGTACAGTACATTCAGACAAAAATTCAACTTTCAATTCAATAAATCGGTGAATTTTTATCTCATTTATCTCCAACTCATTATTTACACCAGACCCTTGAATTAACTGAAACTTGATAGTCTATAGATAATATACCAATATTTAAAGTAATAAACCGACATTATTTGTTTATAATTAAGAACTAAACAATATGTTTTTGTTTAATAAAATAAAATACCTTTTCTGTTTCATGGGTATTCAAAAGTAACCAAACTGTAGCTTACCTATAAAGAAAATAAAAAAACAATAATTAGTAAAATGTGAAAATTTATAACAATCGCTTTACGATACAATATTAGACTACGTCAACTAGAATTATTAATTCATCCAAGTTTTAAAAAAGAAATAAAAATCAACATTCTTAATCAAATGGAAAAGTTGAGCCTTAACCAAATAAGCAGCTCAACTTTTCCTGAGAAACGGTTCCTAACACGATCACCTACTGGTGGTAAGCCGCAAAAGTATCATCAAAGTAAACGAGAGAGGAACAACTTTGAAACTTCCAAACTGTATTAGGTCTAAACGTAAAAACTGAAGAATGAATGTGTCAAGAAGAGATGAATCTCGGGAGAGAACGAGAGAGAACGCGCTCGAGGAGTGTGGGATTCAAATAAACCTGCTACAAGCATCGTGGGATTTCAAAAGCTGCTTTAAGACTTTCCACCAAGTTTGACATACCCAATGCCCCGTGAATTAATCTTCTAATATCTTCGCGCTTCGAGGTGGTGGCAGTGGAGATGATGATAATTAATAACACGGGCAAACATTAAGGGATCATTCCCATCGACCTGGCCAATCCATTTCGCCCCATACGCCCTCTCGGGAAGACGAGTTTCCAGAAGGAAAACGATAAAACAGAGGGAACGAAAAGTAGTAAAAGGAAAAGCAGTACTAGGGTCTTCGTCGACGAGTAACTTTCTGCTGACTTTGGGAAGAAGCCCCCTTTTCGCACCAATCACCATGCAAGTGGAATTCCCGATCATGCCCCGGCTAAAAGTCGGAATCGGTTCAATGGGGAGGGAGAAAAGAAAGGGAGGTGGTGTAGTAGTAGTAGTGAAAGAAGGGAGGGGATAGTAGAGAAAAGAGGGGGTTACATCTGATCGTGCTTCCGTTCAAAATCGCAGCAGCCTCATGAAAAGGCATGACAGCGTCGGTCCCTCGAGTTCGCGGCCCATTATTGGTCTTCAAGATCCGTATTGCATTTCGTTTTCCAGGGGAAAAGGAAAGACGAGTCACGCTCCAAATCTCCACAGGCTTCAAGATGAAATTGTTAGCGATTTTCCCGCGTGGATATATATACTATATCGGGACATGTGATGTAAGTTTTAGCAAAATATTTATGAACAACGAGTCGCAACGAGAACAGGGAGGGGGAAGGAAACAGACGAGTGTCGATTCGAACACACTTTGCCTTTCAGGTGGTGGCTAGCAGTAGCAATGCTAGTCATTTTAACACTAGTAAGCTACTTCAACTTCTATGTACTACTACTACTACTATTACTACTACTACTACTACTACTACTCCTCAAAACTCCAGAGATCAAGCGGTAGAAAAGTGCACAGCTCTCTTCGAAATTGACTCTATCGGAACAGTTTACTCAAACAACTTTTACCCCTATCCTCTCGATGTTAGCTTTCCTGCTCTTCCATGTAAAATTAACATTATTTTCTATCGATCGGATTTGACTACACTGATCAAAATTCCATCACTATAAAACGCCGTTGTTAAAATGACCCCCTGTAAAACGACTTGCAGTAAAACCTCGCTGCAGAGCAATTTACAATGAACCCACGACACCGACCTTTGAATTACGAAACGGTCAAATCAATCTATCGAATACAGATTACGAATGAATATTAATAGAGAACATAAATATCGAGATAAAATGTACTGTATATAATTTATTTTTAACGTAACCTTTAAATTTTAAATGTGATAATCGTTATATCCCACAAAAATAAAAATTGTCACAGTGATTAGTAAACTATAAAAAAAATCCCCGTTCTGTATATGTGATTTCGATATTATGCGACAATATAAATTCTTTCAAATGCTACGATGACACAAAAATTTCGCTATAATGCGATTGTGTGTGATGACAAACAAGAAACAACAATCCTGCAACTTTTTCTATCCTTCCACAATTTGTACTCCACATGTGGCACTAATGCTACTCGATTTGTACTAGCTTTGTTATACTTGTACTTTTAAATCTGTATTTCGATAGATTTGTACTAGATTTGTTCGCATCAATTTTAAAACATTGCCGATATATGTGCAATTTTAAAATTACGCAAAGCTTTCGCGGAACATATCCTCGCATAAATCGAGGATTATTTGTATATTAAACCTCTGAAGCAATTTCGACATTAAAATTAAAATGTCTAAAAAATGGAAATATGTAATAGAATTAATAGAATAGCTACTATTCGAAATTGGAATGTATCACTATTACAGTTTCCGGCTAATGGCCGTTGTACAACGTATATGTCACAGTTCTCAACGATTCACTTGAAAGTTAAACTAAGCTGATACTAATGTAACACGCAGAACGAATTCGTTGCATTTTCACACAGATAAGTTAGAGATCATTTAACGAATCAATATCAATTACTATCATTAATGTAGGATTAAATAATCAATCAATCCTGAATATCCCAAACTTTGAAACTATTCTACACGTTGCACTCGGAGCGATAATGCATTTTGAATAAACCTCGTTCTCTCAAAAGGGTATACAAAGAGTATACAAAAAATTCATTTTTATGCTTTCAATTTAAATTTATAGTTTATGAAAAAAAAAAAAACCGAATAAAAATCTTTGTTCGCAATGCAAGTGCATACATTATTCAGCATGTGTGGTTAATAAGGACGAGACAAGAAAACGACACTTTTCTAACCCTGGCAAGTTCATACTGCTCTTGTCTGCTCCATTCCATAAATCAAGTCGACCAGATGGAAAGAAGTTAAAATAAATTTTCATCTTCTCCAAACCTCACGGCATTGGATGCCACCAGTGTAACACCTGCCACCGACAAAAGAAACACTAATTTCCACAAAAGTTGTGCGAAAAGCGAAGACGAACAGCATTTTTCGTAACATAATCTGCTTTTCGTTTTCTCGAGCAGCTGTTTTCAGCTATTTTTCTTAAGATGAAAAGCACAAAATCAAGTAGAAAAATTCTGATTCTTTTCAATGTGTGGAAAATTCTTTATGAATATTTTATCACTTAACCAAATAAAATGATAAAAAACGAGAAGAGTAAAAAAAAAATTATCGGAATCTTTTATTTTTAGAGCTTCCATTTTTTTTTCAATAAAAAAAAGGATGCTTTGGAATTAAAACGCCCACATTTCGCTTGTGGCTTGTGTGTTAGGTTTGTTCAACAAATAAAAACGTATTAAATGTATGAGTAATGATCTATTAAGTATGCTTTTATTTGTTTAACTAACGTAACCTTGAATACCGAGCGATTCAAAGTGAAACAAATAGTGCCACGAGCGACGTGGGCGTCTAATTCAAAAGTTCCAAAAAAGTGCAGTTATAGCATGCTAATAAATAGCCGTCAAAAATGACGGGAAAGTTCTTGTTGCGGGAAAAATTTTATTATGCAATTCATTAGTTATACAGTTAGATTATAAATTTCGGAATAGCATTTTCACACAGGTGGCGTTACCAAGCTGGTGAGAAAGAGCACTTTTGTCTTTTATTAAGTAGCATAATAGCAAATAATAGAAAATTTATGGTGATACTAAAATACGTTCAATATCCTCACATCAATCCAAAACTACTGTATTACCAAATAATATTAGTCTAATGAACTACTTTTTGATCCCAGTCTTACGCGTCCTAGATTTTCGTGGATTCGCTTATACACGGTTTTCATTCAAGAGGAGTTTTTTTTATAAGCCATAAAAAAAACTATATCAGTTTTATGATTATTTCATAAGTTCTTTTTAAAATTATTTTATATGTTATAAATAAATAAATATTTTACAATACTTGTAACTGTAAACATCAACATAAATGAGCGAATTCGTATTTTAGAAAATAAAAGTTGTTATAGATGACTCCCGTCTCCCCGCTCGTGAGTTTTTATAAGCCGTTTCCTTATTGTAACTTATCGTAAATCTTGAGATGAATACTTAATACGTATAAAATCAATAACATAAATAATTCAAATACTCGAAAAGGGGAAAAAACTGCACCTCTTGTTTAACGTGGATATTCACTTTACGTAAATCAACGCCTCCCCCGCGTAAAACAGAATACCTTAGTATTCAATATGACAGTCATAAAAGATAATTTTAGTCATCAATCTATTAATTTTTAAAATTATAGTAAACCTTACTGTATATATGATTCTGGTAAACTGTGCGCTATATTTAAAATACAAGGTTTCCCATAAGTCTTCGTGCAGTTAGACCTACACGTCTAAAACTGCACTAAGACTTATAGAACACCCTGTAGTTTACGATTCGTTTGTTTGTGATTGTTACATTAGATTATCTTTAACCAGTGTTAGATAATTGCCAAAATTTTATTTTCACAGATATCGCCAAGATCGAAGTTAGAGAACGACACAAAAAAATGCAAAAAAAAAAGTTCGCCTACTATTTATTAACGAATCACTCTAATTAATTTAAATAACGCCTCCTTGAATGTCGGAAAATGTTTCCGTAGTCAAGTGGAAGAATGCATTACTATTTAAGAAAGTTTAGAAGAAATCGAAATAAAAAATAAGAAAAGAAAGTAGAAAACTAGCTACTCTGAGTAAAAGAATTCATTCGATCAAGAAAAAAGGAAGAAATTGCTTCCGTCATTAATTACAAAAGCAATTAACTGGGCGGACTAGCTACGTCAAACTGAATTTTTCAATGTAATTTACGAAAAAAAAGAGGGAAGAAGAAGAAGAAAAACCTCATTGTACCAAACGACAAGAAACGAGAGGGGAAAGAAAAAATAAAAAAGCATACTACCATTCGAGAATTAAGTCGTGTACAGAACTTCAAGTGTTTTCACTATTGCACAGAATTTAAATGAAGTTTCAAGAGAATTCGAACTTTGCAAAGAACTCCAAATGCCAATACCACTACCGCCACTAGTCGCAATTCAAAACACTTTCCCAAAACTCGAAATTAATTCCGATACTGCGAATGAATATCCATCGCAAACCTGAACTTAATATTTTTTTAACACTTTTCCAATCAATGATGAAAAATCCTACCAAAATAAAACACTGGAAAAGTCAGGAAACGAAAACGAACGGAAATCGATATATACCACAAACAGGACGATTTTTTTTTCTTCAAATGATACTAAAAAAAATGAACAGCTCGAAACCAATTCGAATGTAGAATGAAACATACATTTTGTATAACATATGAATGTCCCGTTGCGTCCATTTCAAAAGATATATAACAAAAAAATACACAGGATGACCTACTTGCCCTCGATTTCAAAGGATTCGATTTTACGCGGTTATCTTCACAGTATAAGTCATTTTAAATGTATGAGTTCTGTGAATTTTTCTGTTATTTTAAGAAGTATTACAGTATATCATATAATACCTCAATAAATAAACATTACTTGTATATCTGTAAAAAATCAATAAATATCTATCAATTCATATTTCGAAAAATAAAATATTGTATACATATATAAAAATATATACAGATGAGACCTCACTAATCCGAAAAACTTGGCACCAAATTTTGCCGGATTAGCAAATTTTCCGAAACAGTAAAGCTTTAAGAAAAATTGCAAAATATACTATGAATCTAAAAAATTATAGACTGGAGTATTCACTGTTACTTTTACCTTTAAATTTAACAATTGTGAACCAAAAGTATTCGCTGTAAATTGAAAAATTATGAACCAAAACATTCACTGTAAATTTTACTGCAAATTTCCATTGCCGAACCATCAAAACTGATGCCCAAATTAGTGAATTCCGGATTAATGAGATGCAACCTGTACTTGTAATTTGTCATGCGATACTTGTAACTATAATAAACATGCGATTCATTCAACCGAATAAATCATTTTGTACCCCCTCCTTTAAGCAACATTTACCTAAAACCACACCAAGTTCATTTAAAATCTCACAACCTCAAAGTTCTTAAAAGCATCATATATTTATACCATCCGTTACATATAAAATATTAAACACCTAACTCGGTGATTTAAAGGAAAACTTCAAAGCACTAAATAAAACGTTTTTCATCACTATCTTTTCATTCACCACATGTTCACCATTTTCTTTCTCGAATTTATGACACATGAAAAAGGATATGTGAGAAAGAAAGCCAAAGAGATTTTTTTCTGCAATATGAATATTGTACGATAGTACAAAAATAAAAGAGAAAAAAACCGGAACTAAAAGCAAAAAAGAAAGAAATCACTTGGGGTTTGCTCTTTATTTCTTTTTCGGTGATATAACGGGTGACCTTTTTCTCTTTTAAGAAACCCTAGGTGGCCTAGTGTGCTATGCAACTTTAATGAAGAACAAAGCTAAGCTTCTGCGGTTGACACACCAAAAAAACCGTGCTCGATGTGTCTAATAATTAGGTGAACCTATTGATGTCTTTACAAAACGCGTACATTTTTTTTTTACTAGAATAAAATAAACTTTTGTAAAATGATTCTATACATAACATGCACAATAATACGGTACCTCTTTATATTAAATTAAGCTTTTTATTTTTAAAATTTTAAATAATTCCATATAAATCAAGACAAAAAAAAACATCCATAGCCGCGGAATTCGTAGAAAAATTACTTTTCCACTGTTCCATGTTTGCATGATTTATTAATGAAAACTTTTTTTTTGATAGGTAAATAAGTCAAAATTGAAGTAGATACCCAATTCGGGATAAAAAAAAATTGGCGTCTTTATTTGCCGATAAATTTGTAATACAAAAATTAATTAATGTCAAGATGATGTTCATTGGTGGGGATTTTGAGACGTTTTTTAACATAAAATTTTAAAGTCAATCGAGTATGATTTTAAAGGTGTGCTTTAAAAGCTGTGCTCATACAAACTAAATGATTGTTACTCCGTGTATAATATAATATCAATTTGTAGTTTACTTTGTGTGCGCATTTACTACAGTTTAAAAAACTTTTCGATTCATGCGAGTTCTGTATCGCTATTATGCGATGAAAATTTTTGATCTGATATGTACTGACAGACCAAGGATCTACGTAGTACATAAACACTATACAAATTTCACAGACAAAACATTTTTTAACAGCTCGTCAACATTGCAATGGTAGGTAGTCAAATTCCATATACTAATCATTCTGGACGCTGGACAAAATTTTCCTACAGTATACGATTCTACAGTATACGGTCGTGCACAAGTAACAACGCTCCGACACCTACTGTTTTTCTTTCTTAACATGTAAGCCACTAATGACGCCACTAACATGTAAGCCATTAAATAATAGCTATATACCATTTCTAATTATTCGTAGTTTTCGCATAACTAACCGTCGCATAAACAGGGATCACAATAAGTTTACACATCTATGATCGGCTAAGTCAATATATAACTAAAATCAAATAAAATAATAGAATAAAATAATTAGCCAATTTACGAACAATTAAATTAGTACGATCCATTAGACTGACTTAATGAAACTGGTGTTGAGATAGATAGATACCTTTAAAATCAAACAGACAAAAAATTAAAAGACAAAGAACACTTTTCTCTTTAATTGCCCGCAGCAGACATCACAGACGAGAGAGAAAAAAAAAGATCTTGTATAATTTATTTTCCTTTCCTTTACAAAACCCTAGCAAACGTCTTAGCGAAAATCTTACACCATTTACAGAAAAGCCAACAAAGTCCCTTTCCCTTGCAGAGATCATTAAACTACTACTATAAAAGACGAACTACCAGTCTCAACACTCGTTATACGAGTTGTCGGGACCAAAATTCCTTTTGTCACCAGGAGACGACTCATTTTTTTTTTGCAACCTTATTGCCATAAACCCGATCCTATAATTGCAATCACCATCTTTATCCCAACACGACCAGAAGAAACGTCATCCGCGCTAGTGTAGTTTTCGCCAACCCAAGCAGTTTTGAGCAAATCCCTTTGGAGAGCGGTAAAGTATCAAAGAGTCGCACTTTTCCAATTTGTGGACATGACGATACAGAAAAGTCAATAAAGCGAGGTGGAAAGAAGAGAGGATTTTGGAGATGGCGACGACGGTCGTTTGTTGGCCTGTTTCTCCAAATGGAAACTGCTATCTGAAAGGCCGCACCACACACGACCCAACGTCCGACTGGATGCGCATGAATATGAAAATGAAATTTGTAATTCACGCAGAGTTGCAGCTCAGTGAATCGAAAACGACATGTGAAAGGAAACGAAAGGAAAAGGGGAGAAGAAGTAGTAAAAGGCGACCAACCAACCAAACACTAAAAGCGTATCCATGTAGTGTACCACGGTGTCCCTGACAATCCCATCCCAGAAACAAAAATTGATAGCTTTTGAAGTCCCCGTGTTGAATGTTAATCGCCAACGACACAAATTAGTTTAGGGGTGTCATTTAAATTTCCAGTATTGCGGATCTACTTTATCGTCGTTCTACACTGTCTGTCAAAAATTTTCATCGAAACGTAGGAAATTGTAGCGTGCCAAGAACTTAAAATCCAACGTAGCATGTCACGTTTGGTTATTACGTATCTATCGATGTAATTGAAAGGCTCGGTGCAATAATTGGTCAGCTCCAATTTTTGCCGAACGGTGGTGCCACTTTTTCTCAGAACAGCCAAGCAACAGTTCACATCGTGAGCATACGATTTCAGCAATTTTTTCTTACACTTTGTTTATTGTTTACGTTTTATCTGTTTCTTATGGGTGATATGAAAAATGGAATTGTTGAAGATACCTAACATTTTAAAAATTGGAGTTGACCGGTTACTGCATCGAGCCCTTCGATTGTATTTTTTTTTAAATGCAAGTACTGTAATCCCTCCTTCCAAGCGTCCTCGATTTCTGCGGATTCGTAATAATATGAATATGAATATTATACCATTTTAAATAAACTTTATAATGATAATAATAAATCATCTCACGTATTAAGTTCTGTTATTTTGTCTATCTAAGTCGTTTAAAAATTAAATTATATAAAATGATAAATAAAACAGTGTAGCTGGCCTACTATACTTGTAAGAATGGATTTTAGAAACATTTTTTTTCGTTCTACTTGTGTCTGTAAAAGTCAATACTAGTGTTGACTTTAATACGTATAAATTCACATATTCTGAAAATAAAAAACCTGCCATATACAAAGTTAGCGATTTTTTCTAAGTCATTTCCAATATGGTATCTCATATTGAATCCTGAAATTTATTGTATCTCATGTTAAATCTTGAAATAAATACGGTACGCATAAAAATCAATGAAAATATACAGGGTGATCTAGTCAAGTGTTCCCCACTTTTATACACGAAAAGCTTATATAATAAAAATGCGTTTTAGATATAATAACATCTTCAAAGAGGGTCTTTCCAATGGTGCTATTTTCATTGACCTTGAACTTATCAAGTCAATCGAAATCAAAGAAATCGCACTGTTAAATTTTAAACAATGTGTCGTAGGTATCAAGTCATATTTTTAATGTAAATTTTTATATTTATTGTTATAGTCTTATATGTATTTCTAATGGTTTTTTGCTCCTAAGGAACGTATTAATAAAAATAGAAATAAAAATTTAAAAAGTATAAATATTTAGTCAGAATCCACTGTCGTTTCATTTATTTCCAACAATCCAACTGAGAAAAATATTATCCAACAACACATCATACAAATTATCATATTGCTGCAGCAGCTTCACTGCATATCAATTTTGCTATGCAGCAAAAGTTAATTTTATAGTAGCTGTTAATCAACTTTAAATTCGTATTTAAATTAACCATGCGAACAACTGAATTCACTTTTGCTGTATGGCAAAATTGATATGCAGTGGAGCTGCTGCTGAATATGGCAGCATTTATGCATGTATTAGTTTTTTTAGTATAAGAACACTTGGCGTGGACATCCTGTATAAACAAAACAGTCAATCGAAAAGCGTAGAGAAAAGCACTCTCATTTAACGCGAAAAGTGACTTCACAAGAATATCATAAAACTTTCCTCGCATAAAATCGATTCACGTCTTTTTTTAAGCGACTGATTAATTTAAAGTATATAAAATATGGCTTCTCCAAAATTTAAATATTTTTTGGGAATAACGTGTCACTAATAGTACAGCATCAAAACTGACTATTTCATTCGAAACGAATCGGAAACGGGAATTGATTGATGGCTACGTATTTTGTGTGCCTCTACAGTTAATCACTGACAGGGCTAATAACTCATTGTTCACGCATCAGAGAATCTGTCAAGCCTTTTGGCCAATTCGATTGACGGCACTGGTCGATTCGATGACACGATCAATCGCGACCCTATAGGTCAAGATTAAACAGGTGTGTTGAGATGCACAAATGGCGTGATCGCTTCCACGAAGAACGAACGTTTGACAATCGACAATCCTCTCCCATCTGCTATGCTCGCGCTTTTATAGGCGTGTTGTCGATATGTATCGAGTGGAGTTTGCAAACGAGTGGTTTATAACAGCCAAACCGAGCAATAAATTTTACCAGTACGTGTACGATAATGGAGTAACGTAGTGTTCGACTGCGCGCATCCAACAGTTTGGGCTAGAGGAAACAAAAGTTTATCACCTGCTGCAAGTAATGTTTCTTTGTAAGTTGGGTGGAAAATTGAAGCCGTGTATAGCGAAATCAATGGGCCAGAAAAATCAATAGGGTTTCCCTCTCCTCCTCACCGTGATTTGTTGGAACCATGACGAAAAACCAATTTTCTCTCATGTCGTTTTCCAAACGAAACGTTACGAGACAAACCCTAATTATCGAATTCCGGAAGATGAAAAAAGTAAAAAAGCCGAATTATCGGATTTCTGATTCTTACCTATGACGACGCGAGATGAATAAGCATCTTGTATAATCATAAATCATTGTCATTTTTTTAGTACCACCACTACCTTATAGGAGACAGCACAACCAACAAAAATTCACGTATAGCGAAATGAGTTCGGAGTATCGAGAGACAATACTGTATTGATTTAAATTTTGTTATTTCAATGCCTTTTTCTAGTGCATATAATTTATTTTTTCTTTATTCTTTCCTATAAAAATGTTTGTTTGTATTTGGTGTCCCAATGGGACGAAATCTTAATTAAAAAAAAGTGTTTACAATATTACATATAAACAAATTTATTAAAATTATGAATACGATTCATATAGTTTCGCTTTAGGCGAATTTAGGCGAATTTAGACGAATTATGCGATCTTTGAGGAAACTCGATATTCGATTTATGCGACTTTTGAGTTATTCCATTTTCGATTTCGGCAAGTTTCCATTGGATTTGTGCAATTTTTGTTATACTGGACTATTATGTGGTTCTCACTTGATGCAATTTTTGATACATTGGACTAGTATATTATCATAAACACCTGTAGATGGCAGTATACGTTCAATTTTTAGCTCACAAACTCACAAGTGAAGCTAATATAAAGCGTATAATTATAAAACGTTTTTAGTTATATAATTTTTTTTTCACCCATTTCAAGCTTCTGTTAGCGTTATATCAATTGGGATTTGTCCCACACCATCATTCTATCCCTCGCCACTAAATCTTTCTATATCCCACTGCAACTTCATGCTTTTCGCGGTACACAAAATAATTAGCAATTAAGGAAGTTTCCACATGAGAATGATCACCCCGTACAATTCGGAATCTCAAATCTTTGCAACGCGGCCACCTACATAGCTAATTAGATAAGACACGGGGACGAAGACGACGACCATAAGGGCTAAATTAAACCCCAGCCCGTATTCCTATTCACGAGCTGGGCTTATTATCTTGAAATTCACGTGGTGCGTTGAAAAACACAGTTTTAGGGGGAGCTTCTCTTTTGTCACTGTCAAGAGGAATTCTGAAGAGACCTTAGAGGGCGTTAAGCACGTCTCACACGCCCAGGCGAATGCAAAACAAGAGCTTTGCAGCTCCGATCCAATTCTGGTTGCCATGAAAACCATGAGCCATGTTGTAATATGATTGGCCGAATTTGAGCTATTCGGATAAGTGATAGGTAACCATTCAGATCCGGATACAAGAGTTTTTCCCTTTCGCTTTATTTTTTTATTGTTATCACGTCTAACTCCTTCAAGAAACCAGTAACGATCGTTCTGGTTCTGAATCCAAAAAAAAGTTATTCTGCGTTCGAATCGATGATGTGTCGCCAAGTGGAAGAAAACCCTGTGTGTTATGCTAGTATATAAACTTCACACTACGATAAGAGAAGAATGTATATGGGAGGGAAAAAAATAAGAAGTGTCTTATCGCATGGCAAGATGTAACTCGATATCCGCCGAGGAACTTTGCAAAGTTTTCGGAAGAGTGAAAATGCGAAAACGTCGAGTGAATATAAGGTGCGAGTGCAAATGCACGCTTCGTAGACTGTTCTTTGTTTATTCTTCTTTCGCGATGCAAATTGATTTAGAAAGAACGACTGCGACCACGTTTTGTTCTTCTCCAATTCATTAATAAAAGAGACAGGAATTCGCTCGTTCACACAACGAATACAAACCAACACCCACAATGTGTGATTGGCATTATTTATATCAGTCTCTCGACTTCACTACACCTGGCATGAATACGACAGGATAAACAAGTTGGTTGGTATTGTTTGTTTTTTACTTTATTTTAGAAGCGGGGGGGGGGTCTGAAGATTACATTGTTCGGAGATGATACGATGCAAAACAAACATCAAGCGAATTCTAGCACTGCGGTTAAATGTAGTTGAATTATTAATAGACCACTAATAAATTTTGCATTAAGCTGTGCTCAAAACCAAGGTCGGCCTAGTGTTTTTTAGTCCCATTGATATACAAAAATATTTACATTATTTAAAAAAACAAACATCTACGTTTGCTGTATAAAAACATTGTTGGTTGCTTATACAGGTGGTCCTCGATTTTTTAGCGTTAGGTTCTGAAGAACTTATCCCATAAATGATTGAAATTTACATATATTGAAATTCCCATTAATGGAACAACTCCAGCGGAGAAATCCACCTAAGGAGACATCAAACACGGATTAAACGTTGTGGCAAAAATGAGCAGGTGTAGAACCCTAATTCACCTGCACAAATCGCATATTAGCGAAATCGTCTAAGTTCAAGATGAATAAGGATTGGGATTAGTGCTGTATTTTTAAAAAAACAGCATATAGATTCGAAAAACAAACAACCAAAAAATTGAAATTCATGAGTTGGGTGGAAAAACGGCGTAATTCCACTTAGGTCTTTATTTCTTACAATACATATATTATATCATTTTAATTTTGAATCGTTAGCATGAAAACATTGGGTTGCATATAATTTGAACTTTTGAACTTTTAGAGCAAGAATATGGAACGCCACTATTGTAAATCTAAATTTTTTTTAGCTTCACTTGGTTGTTCACTTCCAAAACAATGTAAAAGATATTGATATTGGAATAAACGTCCTAAATGCATTTATAAATTGACACGATATTTGGAATAACGACAAAATTGCATTTTTGAATTACCGTGTCAACTAAAGTTAACAGATTTTTTTTGCAAAACCTGTTCATTTTCCTTCTATAAATATACGGTTGACAGAATTTTTTTTTAATCTTAAATTTGAAGAAACCAAAAGTTTTTGCCCTTTTTTTTTTTTACCTTTTTTGAGTTACGCCGTTATTCCACCCACTCATAAATTCTTTCTATAATAACCAAGTTTCCATAAACAATAATCAACCTCCCATAACAAAATTCTCTCAATTTGACGATCTGTTTAGTGCATGTCACACAGGATCTCGTAAGTGTGGGTGATAAACGTGAATCGAAACCTCTAGAATTCCAAACAGGCTAAAATAATAAGCCAGCTGGCTTTTAAACACTTTGGAGAAAGCAAAACATAAACAGAGCCATATATCAATCGTCAACTAAATGCGCAAAAATCAACACCAGTGGATAAATTTAGACACAATCTGTTGAAGTTTGCAATGCTAGTTTCGAATTACAATACCATTGACGTATGGTAAAAGCGAAAACAACTGCAACTACGTGATGAAAGTCTGTTTTTATCCAACGAAGTTCTTGATAAACAGGTTAATTTGTTTGAACCTCTTACCCAACTAATCTTTCAAGTTTTAATAGAAAATTTATGGAGAAAATTCAATTTTCATGCCGAATTCAAAGTTCCAAATTACGAAGAAGAAAAAAATACGATTTGCTTGAAAAAAGTTGATAGTTTATACCAGTGAAAAAATAGAGGATATTTATAGTTTTGTTCAAGTGGATTCTTAGAAATGGGAAGGAAAAGAAATCGAACCCAAAGTCGTCCTTCACAGTTCAAAAGAGATGACTAATATAAGATTCACTTCTGATTTATGACCAGGCGAAACTGTGGCCTGAACTCTGAAAGAACTCGGAACCAACGGAAAAAGTGAAAGTAAAAAATAATATATATATATATAAAAAACAAAAACCCACACTGTATGATGAATGTCCAAGCTTTTTCCCCCAAAGAAAGTAGAAGAGAACAACCAATTGCCTCCCATTTTTGCAATAGTTTTCTTTTTCTACCAACCAACTAATGGTCGCTTCCCATTCATCTTTATATTTTTCTTTTACTACTGAGAAGAAAAACTACAACTCCGGGAAAGAGTACAAATAACATATATGGATGTACGGAAAGAAAAAAAAAGATATAAGTAACGACCTCAAACAAAAACTTACACAAATCTCAATAAAAACTGCAACTTCGAAGAAATAAAACATTCACACAAATGGTGTGGGGGAGATGTTGTATAGTGCTTACAAAAGCGATCATTGCTAAACACCGTTCTCATCAATAGTCAGTTCATAACCATTTATGTTAAACACCAGAAAATTGTTCCTCGAATCCGATTTCACCTTCAAGAAAGAGCAAAGAACACCGTTTAACATGCGCGTTTCGCAATTTAACAGTTTTAATATTTTGTAGATATTTCGTGAAACAACGATTTTCAAGTTTCAAATGGTGGATACAAAAACAAGTCATGCATGGTCCCATACCTTTAGATACATGATAAAATATGGATTTATTCATATTGTAACTTCTTCTATTATTTTTTGTGTGCTTGTATTTGTCTACTATTTTTCTATTTCTATTTTTCTATACATTAGAATAGTTTGGTCTTATCTAGAAAACTGAAAATAAAATAACATAACACAATAATAATAGTAATAAAGAATCACCTTACTGACCAGGTAGCATAATTTAACACCACTTCCAAGACGTTCCAACACCACTTTCAAAACTTACGTTTCGCCTTCCACCTACAGGCGTTCTCAACTTTTAAGTTTTAGTAGTGTTGTTGGTCAGTACAGCAAGTAATTCTTTATTACTTATTATATTTAGTACCATTAATTAATTTAACCATTATTAATTGTTTATTACTTTTTATCATCAACTATCTTATTGGGTCAATGCGTTAAAAATGTATTACAAATGCAAGATAAGCTGTATTATTATAAACGCTCTACTAACTTCATTAAAAAGCATCATTATGTTGTCTGCATTATATGCGGGTTATCAGAGTGAAATTGTACCATACATACTTTTTGCACTTTTTTTTAACATTTACATACTCACCAAATCGATATAATAAAAAAAAACCTTACATAAGAGAGGATCAATTATTTCAGTTAATGACACTTTGCTCTATTTTAGTTACAATGACTAAGCTTTCACTAGCAGCCAAATTAGCCCCTTTTTCCAACAGGAAACGCCTAATTATTCAACGTGTAAATTATTTTGCTACATCATTTCCTTTTGCACTGGGAAAGCAATATCCCCTCGTGACCTCAACAAACCTTTACCTTCAAAGCCAACGGGTCAATGTTAATAATCCTTCATTTCCTACTACACACACCCACACCCAAAGAAACCTTTTTTATTTTATTTGTAATTTCCTGAAAAGCTCTGATAAACATTACGTCGTGTTGTTTTTATTTTCGTAATCACCTCCTGTAAAAAAATAAAATAAAAAAAAAAAGCCAACCAACAAAGTTTCCACCCATTATTTTTTGCTAGTATGCAAACCACCATTATCCAATTACGCTTAATAACAATGATTCCGGAGCAATGGTACGCCTATTTAAATCCACCGTACAAGCGTACACAGTGTTTTCCAAACCGCAACTACCGTTGCTAATTAAGATATCGATTTGAGCATTCTAAACACAGAGAGCCATTTTTGTAGCTAATGCTCTTGTTGTTGTTTTTTGTTTTTTTTTAATCATTCCCTTCCACTCTAAACTCTTTGTTTATCGTCAACAAAATTTCCTTTCCGGAAACGACCCAAGAGTCGAGAGTACAACAAAGCTTAAAGCCGGTACTAATACTGGCAGCACAAGAGCAACGTAGAAAAGCACGGGAGTCCTTATTATCCAAAGTCATTAGTAGCAGCAGATGCCAAACATGCTTCCCACTTTGGACTGGACCTTAACACCCAATTAAACGGACTCGCACGAGCGTCAGCAGTACTAGTAGCAGCAGACAATTCGCTGCCCAGTAACGTTCGCACACAACCACCAAAAATCCAGCTGCAACAACCCTTCCCATAATCCCGAATGACTAGGGAAAAAAACATCACTAAAATATCGGAACAAAAGTTAATGACGAAAAATTAAAAACAAAAACCAACAACCAACAACAACAAAAAGAAATAACGACACCTCATTACCATCTGGTCTGTTTGGCCTTTAAATCATAGCGAAAACCACAAAACGTTTGCTGTTTCATAATTACAGGGCGAGAGGTTTACGAGACTAATTTTTTGGCAAATAAACGATCAATGTTGCGGGTTTTTATAATTTCCTCCTTTGGGATACACAACGAGGAACCTTTAAGCTTGTGATTGATTACCACACAACGCAAAGCACATCCAGCTGTTTACATATCGAACTGATGAAGCTGTTGGTGGTGTTGGAATCAAGGATTTATGTGGAAAAATCAAGAACTGTTAACAGGTGGATACAGAAAAGTCGAGAAAAAGTAAAAGTTTTCGAGGTGATACTACAAAAATGGGCGAAAAAAACAAAGTGCCAACCATACTTTTCTAAGTCGTCCATCAATAGATGACGAATTTACGACCAACGCAGGTAACTAAGACTGATGAAGTTGTAAATCAAGTCACAACGAATTTTGTCGGCAATGTTAACGCACTCAGCTTTCAAGAACTTATACTATCACATCAATTTTCTACAACAGAAAAAACATCTCAGGATAATTAATCAAAAATATAATCATTTTATTAAGTAAAAAAAAAAAATTAAACCAAAATATAAACTCAGCTTTTTCTTACGATCTTATCAATTTCATCTAAAATCCAACTTCAAAACTACAATAGAACTGTTTTTACTTTTAAATTTAGAAAACTGTGCTCTATTTATGTCTATAAGTAAACCCTTGCTAATCCGGTCCTAAATCATCGGGCTTCTCAATTATCCGGCCGTCTGTCCTGCCATAAAAAAAGTGGATCTAAATTGTCCGAGAATCCGGATTCTTCGAATTTGACACACCTGAATGTTTTTGCATGGGTTTCATGAAAACGAAGATTTACGCCAAAAGATCAATATGCGTAGTTTAGCTGAACATTAAAGAACGCATTCAGTTGGCAGTGTAGGACATAACTCCTAAAATTCTTCAAAATGTGTTTTGTAACGCTAATAGATTTGAGATTTGCAGGCTTGCAGACGGAGCACACATGTTAAGAGTTTTAAAAAAAGATTTGACTCATAATTTATCAATCTGTTTTTGCATCATAATTAGGTAAATAAACATGACATGACAGTATGTGGTTTTTAACAGATTCGTTTCGTTATCATAGAAAATAGTTAATTCTTGGGCATCCTGTACACTAGTGTCATTCGATGCTTATCCGAACAATTATACTTCGTACCATTATACTTCGTACAAACAAATTTCCCACTTTAAAAATAAATTGCTGAGCATAAAGCAAATTGCAGTACTGGGTATACGTAAACTTGTGACTATAGTGTTGCCATAATGCTAATTGGGGTTTACTAATCAAAACTTGTGTAAAATGAGAAATGAAAATGAACTTGTTAACCCTGAAACGTCTGAACTTTGCAATACACGTTATTAAAAACTTTTTCACGTGAAACATCTTTTTTACTTTATAGTGTGTTTTTCTTTCACAGTGTAACTCAACTTGAAGGCATTTTACGAACACGACCCTGTTATAGCGAACAATTCCATGTTCCCTTTATACAAATCCATACAAACATTTTGTAGCCTTTAGAGAAATGACGCAAGGCTACGGGAAGCTAATAAACTTTTATTTGGACTGTTACTTCCAGCTGTATATATACTACTGCAACTTTGTTGCTTGGGAAAGATGAAGATGCTCAAGGCGACAAATCCAATTTAAAACTCTAGGGATGTTAATTAGACTTTGGTCTTTGGACAAACATTTTTAAATTATTACACGAAACCCACCAACGAGTGAAAAATGAGCGTAGCATCAAGTTTCTTCTCTAAAATTCAATTTCCAGAGTTTCCGAGATTGAAAATTAAAAATAAAAGTTTTTTTTAAAAAAAAAAAAATTCAAAAGAACCTCATTCGACGTTCACCAAGTGAATATCAGTTTACTGAACGGCTAAAACCCACCCGAATTAATTTATTACAGTCAATTTGAGCATTAATAGAGAGATAACTTCGACGAGAGGGGAAAGATAAATGATTGGTAAAGAGCCAAATGACTCAGTTTTCAATTTATAGACCCAATGATATGAGAAAATGTCTTAAGCACTATAACGACGTATTTCGATAAGGATAAGCAAACTTAAAAATCCATAAAACTAATTAATTTAATTTTTGAATAAAAACATTATAAAGACTGATACGATACGTCACCATGTCTTCAACCATTGCACTTAGTTTTGCATTAATTTACTTTATTAATGACAGACATCCTTTGGAGAATAAATGTCTAAACTTTACTCATAACCTTAAAAGAATGTGCAACCCTAAGGTTAGAGATGCTTTCCATCATTGTGAATCTCGAAAATGAACCCGACTTGCTAAATGGTGTGACTCTAATTTGTCTTTAAGACACTTCTAGGACTGCACAAAATCTCTCTAATTCAAGCAGAGCACGCATCATGTCATATCCTCAGTTCCAAAAACAAAACTGTGAGCAAAACGATTACAAACAGCGGACTAAACGAAGCTCATCGTGACAATCATCATTACTCACTTCCTGCATCATGCAACCTCTATTGATAGCACTATGACAAGAATGAACTAATGGAAGAGGCGTTAGAGAAAATGAGAGCAAGATAATAAAAAAAAGAGCATTACCGGAAAAACCAAATGGAACGTCTTTACTAATTTGTGAGACAAAGCACTCCATCTATGGCAACTGCGAGTCTTTCTTATAAGCTTACAAGTAAGAGCTACAAAAAATGAGTAAAAAATTGCTAACACGTTGGGAATAATAAGAAGTGGCAGAACAATGAATGTCCATCAATTATTCTTGAGTCGAGCAAATTTGTTTAAAATTTTACTAATGTCACTCTTACTTTGCTGGAAAAAAACTAACCACTTTTTATAGAACTAGACATTTCTCTAAAATGAACACGGGTTGGGTGCTACTTAATTTTTTTTTCCATTAAACTTTTGAAGCACCTGTCTGATTTTATCTCAGAATATGTCCAGAATATTAACTCAGGTTTTCAATGACTACTTAAAAGTTAATAAATCTGGATTTTGAATTCTTCAAAATCCACATCCAAAATTAAATTTCAAAGTTAAACTAAACGAGGCTCCAAGATAAGTCTGTTTTGTCTCTTTGGATTATCGACTCGTTGATTCAATGTGAATTGGAAATTTGGACCATTCTAATTCACTGTAATGAAAAAGTTAATTTGAAAGGTAATAAAAGACATTTCTCTAAAATTGTGGTCATCTGAAAACTAATGAAGAAATCACAATCCTTCCCAAATGGAAAGCGTTGTGCTTTTATCGGATGTAGATCTCGAAAACTACCTTCAACTATTTGGCAATCAAAATTCCTTTCTGCAAGATCCTTACACTGAAAACAAAAAACGACGATGCAAAGTGTAACGAGATGGCAACATTCCACCAACGTTACAGTCAAGGAAGTGACAACTTTTGCTGTAGTTGTTGCACACAGTGGTTTCAAAGGACGCAATTAAAATGCAGTTACATTGGAACATGTCTAGAACTTTTGGTGGAGTCATCAATCAGTTTTTTAAAAAAAAAAAAAAACTAGTACGTTGCAGCTGCCCCTTTGGGCCAAACAGATGACGAAGAACAAAATTCGAACTTTAGGGGGAAACTGATGAAACGATAAAGGGAACCACGACCACAAAAAAAATCAACTTTTCCCAGCGGATGGAAGGAATTAATTGCATAGGTTGAGAGGAAAGATCACTCTTCCACCTTGAAGAGCAAGAGAGAGAGAGAGAGAGAGATCCACTGATCCAATGACAAGAGAAATGCCTGTTTCGCATGACTGATGGGGACACTACAAAAGAACCGGTTAGTTCCCCCACTCTAGCATAATTTCCAATCGTTCGTTTCCTTATAATTTTTATGTCGACTGTATCGTTCCTTCGTTTTACTCTATCAGCATTGCGAAGAGAAGGAGGAAGATTATGATGATGAAAAATGGGAAGGTGGAAACCCATTGAAACTGACATTCGATGGAAGATCCAATTCATCAAACGAAGGTTATCGTACCCCCTCTCTCACCCAACCAAACTCTTCAGCGAGAAAAGAGAATGTTAAGTTAGGGCGTGAAATAAAATGACTAAAAACTATAATGATTTTTTTACTACACATTGTCTTACTTAAAAAGGACGACTAACAAGAATTTCATTTGGAAACCAAAAGACAATCATTTCTTTTAAAAAAAGCTCTTCAGGTGCTTACAACATTTGGAGAAATCCCAAATGACTGCTGGACAATATCCGTAGGGAAATTCGATAATGATGGATGACAAATTGAAGCTCGAATGAGACGATCGGGGACGTACTGTAAGTGACTGAAATAAAGTGTAGAGAAACTAATTGAAGGCCTAATGTAAAAGGGTTTCAAGTGACTTTCTTGAATTCGAAGAAAAAGCGTTAAAAAAATCTGAACTTGCCTCGCTGTTTATGGGCCACTTCATACTTCTTGAACTAATATCTTTGTAAATATTGTTGTTTTGCTCAAAATTATGCGCTGGGAAGGTAGAATCGCACCCAACACATTCGAAAATAGTTATAGGTCATATTTGACAAAGATGTTACTTAGCACCTTTTTACACCAGACCCTTCAATTACCTAACACCTTTCACGTTTTGAAAAGTACAATCTACTATCAACGTTCATTGTAAATCTAGAACAAATAAGATTTTTCGGCTATACTGTCAACGTACAACAGAATGTTAAAAAATAATAATTCCCTGGGGTGAAGTGTTTATCTTTCTACAGGTTGGCAAAGAGCACACGAAAACAGAATCGTGTATCATCATCCTTGCACTTGTCAAGTAAGAGCATTGAACCGAGCGAATCAATCAATACTAAAGGGAGTGACTACTCGGACGTCGTCGTTTTCAACTGCCAACAACGACCAAGGAGGACTATAATTAGCGTGTGTCAGTGTGGGTGCATTAGTATTAAAAAGCAATGCCGGATTTGCAAAAGTTATTAATGGGGGCCCTTCATGCCGGATGCAATTTTCGTCATTAATCATTTCTAATAACGATTTTACAAAAAAAAAAATAATAATAAAATTAACTCAAATATTATCTCTCCATCATAACATTCGGATTATCCTAACCTTATAAATTACTGCTAATAGTCGTTGATGATATGAAAAAATAACTTGTTATATTAATAGTCGCTTTGTTCGAGTCGTATTAAGGTCTATCATGGGGGATTACCTAGCAGCTAAATATTTAACTATCAACTAAAATAGTCATAAGACCAGAAAACTGCGCCGTTTCGTGCAACATTTATACCCCCACAAGATTTCCGCACTCAGCATGACCTAGACATTGAAGTTGACCTAAAGTAAACCGAGAATTTTGATAATGTTTTCTATGACCCTGCGAACTTTCCCACAACTTGTAAATTATACCCTTTCTTTAATAAGATATTGTATTAAATTTTTGTCGTACATTTATAATGGTACAATGAATAATAGAAAATTAAATAATTGTGTGTAATTCCCACTGAATATACGAAACATATGAATTCCAACATTTTGTTGGTGTAGATTTTTCATGAAGTTTAACCAGCGATTTAAAGCAGCTTTCTGAATGTACTGTAGATAACATTTTAATTAAAACATATAAATATCTAAAAAAAAATTCTAATATCACTGTTTCGAAGAAAACATACTCATCAACCAAAAAATCTCGATGTAAAAAAAAAATATATTTTATACAAGAAATAAATCGAAAAGCCTGGTGTAAAAAGGTTCTGCGTTCTTTAAAAGCGAGGAAATCGCGTTTAAAGATCTTAATTTGCGTTATGTGGGCTACTTCACACTTCTTGTACTAACATCTTTAGGCATATTGCTGTTTTGCTCAAAATTATGCGTCAAGAAGGTGGAATCACACCTAACACATTCGAAAACGCTAGTAGACACCAGGACTTTTCAGTTTTATAAACTTGTAGCGTCATAAATGCACGTTTTTAACTTTTCTGAGCATTGCTGCACAAATAAATGATTATTCTTATTCCCCACTTTTACTTGTAAATTTTTAGACACCATCAACATATAACGACTAGTCGATCAAGTTTTGGCTCTCGACGCAATAACACGAAGCAAAATTCAGCGAGTCGACACAATGAGCAATGGTCAATTTCCCGGGGGTAATTAAGCTAACACTTGTGGACCGTGAAAAATTGGGGTGTTCCAATAACGACGGAAACCGAAAATCGTGATTAAGCCGACGTGAATCGACGTGGACAGGGCAATTCTCACGCCTGATTTCTGTCGTTTTGACAAGCCGACGGGGGTGACCCGAGCGGTCTTTTGTGCCAATTCTACCAATCCGGATGGATGCTAAATCCGTCACGTAAATCTCCTTCACGAACGATTAACGTCACATTAAGGCTGTTGCGCTTACTACCCCCACTACCCACCCGGAAAGAATTCCATTTTCGAATGGACAACCAGTAAGTGTTCGAATTCCAGTGACAAATTACTATTCTTTCACACACAACTGCATCAATTATAATCACGAGCAAAAAAAAAAAACAACACAAAAAGCTGATTTTCTTTGCCAACGAAAATCTAGTGAAGTGTAGTCAGTAGAAGCAAGAAAAAATCCATGAGAAGTGAAATGCATGAGAAGAAAAGCCAGTCAAGTGGAATTGATAAGAACTTCTTCACGACTCGGGTATGAAAGGAGCTGTAATCCAATTTAAACCATTGAGTCACACTGTGCAACCAGTAGGTAATCCGTAGACTAAAGTAAGATTACCAACCCACAGCATGAACAATTTTTTTTACACAAGTTCAATCGTATCTCTTCAGTCTAATAAAAAACTAATACCTATATGTTTTAGTAAACAAATTTTCAAGCTGAACACAAACGGACGAGAACGAACTTGTAAATAACTCGAAATTGTAAACAACACAAAACTGGAAATAACCTTTCTGAGAATTGTGTCAACAAAACTTTTTTTGTCAAATTGACTGACTACTTGAGCCGTACAAAATATCCCATAAAAATTACATGTACAGCGAATTTAAAAAATAAATTAAGTTTCTTTCACACACAAAATTATATACTACAAAAATAACAAAATCGTGATACAAACGTGAATGAAGATTGACAAGGAAATGGTAATGAATGGGCTTACTGTTAAGATTTATGCAAATTTTGATTTATGCAAATTTTGATTTATGCGAAATTAAACTTATGCGATTGTTGAATAATTCAATATATTTTTTTTTTCATCATATAGTCAACAATAACCGAACTATAACAAGATAAAACAACAATTACTGAAAAACAACATATGAAGTAGAGAGATAGTAGAGATATATGATTTATGCGAGTTTTGAGTAATTCCATTTTTAATTTCTGCAATTTTCGAGTCGAATATTTATATAAGCCATTTTTTTTACATTAGACTTATGTGGTTTTTGATTTATGCGAAAAACTTACGCGGCTCATTTCATGCAATTTTTGGCATATTGGACTATACAGCACATTCTCATAAATGATTATAGATGGCAGTATACGTTCAATTTCCAGCTCGCTCACTCCCTCACACACTCAAAAGGAAAGCTAATATGAAGAGTTTAAAAATAAACAAACAGTCATTGGAATTCATTTAAATTCTCGCTCAATTATTATATACAAGTATGTATATCTGTATTTAGTATTGCTTCTTTACTGCACTTAAAAAATGTAAGTTTGGTTCTCTTGTTTGAAAATAAATTCGGTCAAAAAAGTTTTGTCGTGTATGGTCTGATTGTGGAAAATTACACGAGTTAATCGCTGTAGCATAATTTAACAACGTGTAACAACCCGAAAAATTAAGACATGCAATGCACTTTAACCACTTATTACTTCAAACTACGTATTACCTATATATATAAATATATATAAAAAAAGGAGGAATCGCAATGAAATTACGAGAGCGTGCACTTTTCACATTCGATCGCTTTTTCGTGTGTGAAAATAACGAGCGATAGATGGTTCATGGTTGTAATTTGATAGTGTGTCATTATTTTCGTAGGTGAAGAATGGGAACAAATATGAAGTGGCGTGTCGATGACGACAACTATTGTCATTTGGAGTGAAAAAAAATCTGCCGAAAAAAGGGAAAAAACGATCGATATTCACCTAAAAAAAATTCAATGAGTCGTTAAAAGCACGACTAACAGCTGTGACCTCATCACTACGAATGACGATTTCATGATCATTCCATTACTAGGATTTCATTAACACCACAACCTAAACCATCACTGAACTTCCGGAACATGCAAAACAACTGAAGTGAAATGAAAACTCGCAATTGTTCGTATGACAATTCTAATGACATAAAAAAAAGAGGCACGGTAATAAGAGTGAGTAGTTCTTCGGATGTCGTTTTCTAACAGTAACAGGTGTTACTATTGTTGGTAAGAAGAGTGGTAAATTCTAGTTTCACAATATGAACAGTTGGAAAATTTCTGTGGTAAAGATGGTAAATTGGATGTCGCGGCGAAAATGTGTCATAAATATTTCTGGAATAAAATTACGACAAAGAGGTCATGGTTGTTTAAACTCGGATGTTATTAAATTTTTCAAAAACAAACACGGCCGATTTCATTTTCATTCTTAACATTTTCGCCATCCCGACGAACAGACATTTCCCATCGATTATTTCCGTTAAAAATGAAAGACGTTTTATAATGAAATATAAAATTGGTCAACTATTTTTTGTGTGTTTTCTAGAATTCATTTGATCTGACATTTAATCTCTTCTTTTCTAAATAAACAAAACGAATGCCTCCAAGAAATTAATACAAGGATGCCATTTCAAAAAATTTCAGAAATTCCAGTTTATATTAAGCTAGCTATTTGCTTTCATTTTTCTTCCACCAAAACGCACAAAAAAAAAACCACCTCATGATCATCATCATCATAATAAGAGAGATTTTTTCGTTATTGGATCGAAAGGAGTTCACATTGAAAATCAGTTGATCACCTAGGCAATAGCAAAGGTTAATGCATCTTTTGTATGAAAAGAAACAACACGAGCCAAGCAAAAAAAGGCTTTATGCGATAGAATTGGCACTAACGTCTCCGAGTTTTAAAAGAGTGTAAACTAAATGATCGCCATTTGCATTCATTTTTCTTCACCGTTTTTCCCTCGTTCCCACTTGACGAGTGTTTTAAAATTCGAAAAGCACCAACTTCACAGCTGGGTTGATGGCATTAAAAAAGAGCGTTTCGCTTCAACATTCGCGCCATCGACGTTATTTTTAGCTTCGGTTCAACTATTACAATGATAATGCGATACTATGCGCTATCCCAGAAAGTAGTTAAGAAAGTGAGCTCGAGGTTGTTTTTTTTTTTTTTGTTTTATCTTAAGACTGTCTTCCTGCTTCCTCTTCTCACCTGTCATGCAAATTTGATACCTTTTCACAACCTATAAAACCTCCAATGACAATCAATGAGACGACGAGGCACTTCAACGACTCCAAATAAAAAAGTCTATGTATATATGTAAGAAGAAGAAGAAGAAAAAAGTGGAACGAAACATTTAAAAAGTTCAAGTAGGGTGAACTCAGCAGTAGTCGTGTTTGAAGAATAAACTTCAACACACTTGACAAATGACAAGACGTCAACTTTGTTTCACGACAGAGTGGAGTGCGTGATGCAGACGAAGTCGCTTAAACACGGATACGAATAACAACAAGATCATTTTTTTAGCTCTAGCAAATTTTATACCATTTACTTTGTTTTGTAAGTGAAATAATATTTCATTTTTTTAAGCAAAATATAAATTCCATATACTGTATGTGATTTTTATACTGTTTATATTAGCTTCACTTGTGAGTTTGTGAATAGAGTGGGAACATATGCTGCCATCTATAGTCGTTTATGAGAATATACTGTATAATCCAATGTACCAAAAAACTCAAAACGAAAACCGCATATAAGCCAAAATCGCATAAATCAAAAATCGCATAAATCCCTTAGAATTTCAATCATGACACTACATTTCTACAGGTTATTACCAAAAACTAGTTTCTAATTAAATTTTTATCTTGTTCTCTTAAATCGAAGGAAAGCAAATATAATACATTTTGTTGTTCGAGTGTCTAGCTGTGACCATTTGTACAAATGCATTACTTCGTTCAATTCGCTTTTGGAGTGTCTGTAACTGTCATTATAAAAAAGAGGAACACGAAAACTTTTTTTTTGCAACTCTTTAGTAGTTTAGGCGGTTAGTGTCAAAATAATACACAAAAAAAAACGACAAAAAGGAGATAAATCACGAACTCTTTCAATGAACGTTAAAAGGCAGCTGGAGCCAAGAAAGAGCTAAAGACAACCAATCATTGGCTTTGGTGTTTGGCAAGTTTAATGGTTCCTTTTTCGCTGTCGACTCGTCTAACCTGTGGAAACAGATCGGGTGCCAGTGGAAGAAGTAAACTTTCCCTTTCTCTCGCTCCATACACACTTTCTTATTCCTTTTGTACTAGGGCCAAAAAGCTAGAGGTCCTCCTCTTTGCTGAATTTTTTCTTCTTCCTTTATTTGGAGAAAAAGTTCTTATCGGCTCTGGCCAATCCGCCTCCACAAACACGCTGCTTTATCACCGCGTGCGAATGAAAGTCGCGGCGCGTGAATCGAGTTGGTCGATTTCTATTTCTAGCGTTTTCTTTTGAAGAAAAGGATGGAAAAGTAGTAAGAAAAGATGAAGAAGAAGAAGAAGAAGAATAAAAAAAAAACGAAGAGGAAAAAAAACGAGGAGGCCTTCAATCCTCTCGTTCCCTTCCAGAAATGTAATCACTCTCGCCGGATTCTTCAGCCTTCGCTCACCCTCTCCAAACTACCGCATTCACTGCTTCGCTCCTTTTGGTCATCATCTTTTCCGGACATGAACCCAAAGGGGTTTCGAACCCCCTCGTGACCCTCTTTTCAATGTTCTTTTTAATTGGCAGCAGCGGCAACGATAACAACGTCGCTCACCTTACATCAACAAAAATTGAAAAGCAACACCAACAGAAGCAAAAGAAAAAGGAACCATCTTTATAAAAGCTTTCTGTATACTATACTCGTAGATTATTTTTTTTTCAAAAACCTACACCTTTGGAATGTTAACACACAGACGACTAACTCAGATTGAGTACGGTACACAAAAAATACTTCATTAATACCTGTATTATAAAGTACAACTACTATAACTAGTCATATCATATAAAGTCATCATATCATAATGGCATACCATATTATATATCATATTTTCTGTTATGTCATGTACCTAATAACTACCTAGAAAACAAAATTTAAAAAAAGAAGAAGAGAGTAATAAATACCCAATGAATTACATTATTATAACAGACAAGTTATGTTAATGTGATTATACGAATGATAATTAGCTAAGTAGATCTCAAAGGTATTATGTGTGTACACACATTCCTCGATTTATGTGAGTGTTTTGTTTTACGAAAACCTCGCATAAATCGAAATGCACAAACAATTGAAAAACTAAAGCGACTATTCCGGCGTGGAATTTTCGCAAACATGGCGTACAGATTTTAGAGTTACTTGTGAACCATCGCACAGAATTCACCAGTTAGTTGCAGGAAACTTTGCCTCACCCTGCATAATGTGTGTACACATGAAAACAGTGCATTCAATCTAATCTTAAAATAGTCACAAAGGTAACCCAATCTACACTGTATGATGCCATTAACTACAACTGCTCTAAAACTGTTATTTATTTAGTTTATTTTCTAATAAAACGATCCGGCAGGATCACATAATTGCACGTGATACATATTGATATATTATACAAATGATTTAAAAAAGATTCACAAATAAACCAGATGTTGACTAAGATTAGTCAATGAACCAAAAAAAATGAACATGATAATAAGGAAAAATAACAATGATAAGTTTCAGCCTTGTAAGTTGTAAGCTACAACTACTGTCATCCTTGTTCAAATTTTGTTCAGATTTAAACAAAATAACCTCAAAGTTTTCTCCATCGGTTCACGTGAGTCGAGCTTAAAGCCGCTTATCTTTCGAGTTCAGAGGCAAAAGTTTGAGAAATCAAAATCGAGTTCCTTTTAGTTAAAAGTCAAAGCTTTGGCGTTATCAACGACCCGATTGCCAGTAATTTCATCACATAATTGAATTCGTCTCTTTCAGGTTTGCAGTCGTGAAAATCGAACGACGACGGCGACATCGGTGCTCTGACTTTTGCTATTGCGCGACACAAATTAATGAAAAGCCAATCAAATTAATTGTTCCAATGAGTGGTTCGAAGCTAATCGAATTTAGATTTTACCGAACTTCTCACGTGACATTTTGTGGCAACTAACACAAAAGAAAAAAATAGCCTAATTGAAAAACCGCAATCAGTTTTTTCTTCTTCTATTTATACAAGTGTCAACGTGTTAACTAGATTTACTTCCATTACATTTGTTACTTCGTAAAACCGTTTCTTCACGTGTTCAGAATAAAGTGTACAATTGTATTTTGAGAAAAAAAAATTACAACAAAACACATTTTCACCAATACGGTACACTGGTTTCCTCATCTTGTAGATACATTACCTGTCGTGAATCTCATATCATACGTCAACCTCGATTCAATTTATACTCATTCACTTAACATTGCGGAAAATGATGATGATGGTGGTGAAGATAAAACAAGCTTAACTTGTCACCTAATTTTCCCACCAAGAAAAAGAAAATGAACTGCGTTAAATATTTTTGCGCTTGTAACGCGTCAAGCCCTTACGTTATTATCTCGGACCATTTTTCGTAGAGGATTTTTCGAGTCTCCCGCGTGCAACTGGGTAACTATATAGCAGATTGCAACTTTAACGTTAATTAAATACACTAAGTGGGCCCCTGGAAGAGAAAGCGGAGAAAACTTTGCCTCCACTACTACTACTACTATGCTGTACAATGAAATGAAGTAGTGTGAAGTGTGTGCGAGTTGCAGCTGTACACACGTTTATTATAATGACTGTGTGGCGGCGGCGGAAAAGCAGAGACTCTTCTCCTTTTCCCGATCGCACCCAACTCGTCTTCCTGACAATTAAATAGCACAATTATCGGCGAGTGCGTTGCAATTCAGATCATAATTTTGGAGCAGACAATTCCTCGCCAATTTCTCTCCTGCTGCTGACAACAACAGCTTCGCTTTTGCCTCACGCCATTACGAGCTTTTATTGTTCCTCCTCAACCAACGTTGGGAAAAGAGTCGTTGCTGCATCGTCGCCAACATACACAACACTCTCGCGAACCCACCCAACCCAACCCCCAGTAAAATCAACATTCTTCTCCCGTAAATATACAATCTCGCGCCACCAGCCAACACGTGCTGCGTCCCTATAAAACGCACTCCCACACACTCTACGACCAATTGGCGTGAGCTGGGAAAAAATTTATACTCTTTCATTAGGCGCCTCGTTGTGGGGGTTGAAGTTAAAAGGAAGAAGAAGAAAAAAAAGAAAAAAATAACAGCAGCGAGTGGTGCCGACACGAGCTAATAACGAGCCGAACTAGGGATCATTACATTATTAGAAATCGCACATGCGACAAAACCGTAGGTTTTTTCTTTCTTCTTTCTTTCTTTCTCCTTAATCCATTTACTACTACGAAGTATTGGATACGCTTCTTTTAATTTCGCGACCCGAGTGGAAATTAATTATTAGTTCCACCACGTGTGCTGTTTTGGAGGCTGTGCAAAAGAAGAAGAAAACGAACAAAACTGAAGGCAAGGGGGCTGAGGGGGCAACAAGGCAGCTTCCGCTTAGCTGCCATTGCATCTACTACTACTACTACTCTACTATACTACTCGTTCAACAGCTGTTGCTTCTGCAACGTTCCCATGAAAATAATGTGACGCTTCCAGGATGAGCATGCAGCTAGTCACCTTATAGCCCAATGGCAATGACAGACATACAAGGCAGGGGTAAAAGATGGTTACTTTACTTGGCAAAGGAGGGGGTTGAGATACAAGGGGACTCCAAAAACACGCACCACTAGGTTTCTTCGCGACCCCTCGATTTCTTTGTCCTCGCAAAAAAGAAAAATGTGGGTGAAGAAAGTAACAGCCAAAACACCCCGCCAAATTGATGTTAGCATTCCACATGGGCAAAACTCTACTACACATTTTTTTTTCTTCGACGAGGGGTGTCAATAGCGACACATCTAAAAATAAAATAACACCCCTACAAGTTTTATATACTATATACTACCCACTCGTTAGTTAGCTCCTGTCGTTCTGTTTGTTTTTTGTTGCTTCTGTTCGACGAATAAATATTTCTAATGTTTCGCCGTTCATCTCAATAATGCGTTTTTTCTTCTGTTTGCTTTATTGTCTTTTTCTCTCTTTATTTCGAGTTGATCAACATTAGGTTGATGATGAACTCGAGCACACAAAAGATGAACTTTTTGTTCAACGATAAGAAAAATAAACAGGGTTTCTGCCAACAATAACCTACAGTGCCATTAACGGATCAATACGTTTTCCTTTCCTTTATCGTAACACACTCCACACCAGCTTCCAAAAGAAATTACAACCGTTCCAAAAATACATAGGGCTTTGGTTTCTTCAAATATACAAAATCAAATATTAAATTCCTATTACACCTACTTTGATTTATGTAATTTTAATCGCAATCATTTCGCCGCATCCATTTGGTTTGGCCACAAACTTTTAATCTCCAATCTCTTAATCGCAAACCTTTTCAACCTAACCTAACGAAACGAAACTAACCAATTCAACTAACGTAACCTATTACCTAACTATATGTATACTCGTGTATTCAATTCGCGATTTAAAAAATAGATTAAAAAATTGTAGCAAAATGGATGCGGCCAAATGATTGCGATTAAAACACTACAAGTACAGTGGGCCTATACACCTTTACTTTAATTTTAAATTTATAAACTACATTCCAATGTGTTATATTTCAATTTTTTATAATCAGAGCGAAGCGAAGCGGAGCTCTTCTTTGGCTGACTTCGGATGTAAAATTCTGTTCGCAAATTACTTTGC